>MIQA02003308.1:0-25650 GCA_001887855.2 Sclerospora graminicola | reverse complement strand
TATTCGGACCCCCCTACAGGATATTCGGACCCCCCCTGTACCGTAAGACAGGTACGATGTACCTCAATGAATAAAGCCACGACCTCGTACCTAGGATAAGTCTCACGGTGCGATGGCATTTATTAATACTATTACCGTACCTAAATACATGTAAGAGGATCTATGAAGAAGTTGCAGACAGTCAACCGCGCCATCCCCCTCCGCCCTCGGTACAGCCAATATCAAAGGTATGTGTATCTCCTATTCTGTTTTCTTCTTTTTATTATATTGTGACTAGGAATGATGCGTATTTTTCTTAGTGGTGCGACTGTATAAGTTTTGTACTTTTGATAGAGTTGTCAGCCACACAAACCCCGACCACCACAATAATGGCAGCAAACAACAAAGTACGAATTACTACATCAAGCCATACTCGTTTTGCATGTACTCCCTCAAGATGAAGCCGAGATCCACAATGAACGCCCCAGTGCCGATTGGTTTACACAGGCGATTCCTGCGCCTGCGCAATCGCCAATGATACGCGCATTCAAGCAATCGCACTACGATCTGCAAACCGTCACCGATCGCGCTGACGTCGACACCGTCACATAGCTCTTACCGTTCGATAAGGTCATTGAGTCGGAGCGTATGAGCGGTTTTATATCGGGCGCTGCCATTTCTGCACTTAGCAAATTTCTCTTGTTCGAGCTCATTACTACCGGTAGTGCGCTGTTGTTGCTATCAATCGAATCGCGGTTCGGTGATTGTAATTCACTTTTTACGTCTCCAATCACTTGTGTTTTGTAATTACTTATTACGACTTCTTACAATACACACCTGGTCTGGACGGTACATTGTACCTTTCTTACGGTACAAGGGGGTCCGAATATCCTGTAGGGGGGGGGGTCCGAATAACATCTCCCGTATTTGAGCCGCAGGCAATCCTGAATGTTGCAGTAAGGGGCAACGTGCTCGTGCCTCATCATGATCAGAAGTGACGGCATTCACTTCTACTGCAACAATCATGGACGTTCTTCTCACAAGGCAAAATATTACCACTACAGAAAATGTGCAATAATCGCGACCTCTATATTTGTATCGTGCAATTCTGACAAATATTTAGTACATTGAAAAAGAATGCGTTGTCGTAAACGCTACCCGAAATTCGTCATCGTCACCATGATCATTGTCCATTTCAGGACTTGATGCATGCCCACAGTATTACAAATGGCCTTGTCAGAACATTGTGTGGAGAGCAAATTTATCGGCCCGTAATTTCGTTGTTATAACAAAAACTTAGCTTTTTGTTTAGCTGCTTGGTCTAAGATTACACTAAATGCTGAAGTGAGCTGTCAATGTGTAAGCCCACCACTCCGATTCATCGCTATTGCGGGATCACCGCTTGATGATATTTAGAGAACCTGACCCTATACAGGGTGGTGTAAGCCGTGTCAAGCACGGTGCTTTTAGGGCCTAATTTCATTACACTTCTGTACCCCGACTCTATTTTGGATTTTCGTCCACCACAGCTTGATTTAAAATTCATGGATGTCGTCCTTTTATACCATATATGGGAGTATTTAATTTTGATATTTCAAAAGGTGACTCAAATCCAAAAAGTTGGTCAAAAAGTGACTCAGATCCAAAAACATGATCAAAAGGTGACTCAAATGGTTTTACATGTTGTTTTAAGAAATGTGCACGGGAATATATAGTAAATACGACTAAGTTATGGTTGCTGGGTGTTCGCACCTTGTACAGAACTCCGAGAGCGACTACACCACAATGGTGCGCGTTCTCGGATGTCTTGGTGACCCTGAATGTCACCGCGAGTCCCTAGTGGTCGAAAAACCAAGGCCAGTTAAATTTGTTTAGGATATTGTGTCAGGTGCATTGGGGGAAGGCATATCGCATCCAATGCTGCCGAAGATGGAAGGATGCGATGGTCGACTCGGATTGGAGGAGTATGAGATCGACATTAAGAAGAAGCTATTCCCCGAGCGGGCATACTACCTCAGAGAGTTGGGCCAGTTTTTGCAGACGGATGGGGTCCTGATGATTACGTGACCCAAAATCTTGGGTGGATTATAAGACCCCGTCTCCCCACCATCTATTCCCGGTGGCCACTTGGCCCTTATTAGAGGACTTTTCGACCAGCCGAATTAAGCCGGCATTAATACCGGTGTATTCGACCCGAACCATTTATTCGACCTGGAGGCGGACAAGCTGATGGAGGCATCCAGTGCGCATCACGATCGCCTGGTACTGTTAGAGTGTCGCTCTAAACTTCAGAAGATGACGGCAATCGCTAAGGCAACCCCACTGTCACCGTCAGTAGCCGGCAAAACAGTCGGTGGGAGATTCAGGTTCTTCCTAATACAATTCCGCCCCTTCGGAGGTGGATTCGACTTATTCATCTGTTGGTATTACTCGTATAACGCTTGACCCTAAGGGAGCAGCGCCGGTGGCAATGGCAACCAAGTTTTCTCATTACCTATGGTTATGGATCCACCTTTCCATGGAAGTGTCAAGAGTCCAGGTATCCCTGATCGGAAGGAAGCCAGCCAGCATAACGTCCAGGTTTGGACGGTGGTGGATAGTCCAGATCCAAGAGGCAAAACCATGAATTCAAGGATTAAGGAAGAACCCCAAGCTGGCCATTCAGGTGCCGGACCACCTTCAGAACATGTTTTCAGCTATGATGGAAAGGTACCTGGAAGAGCAGCGTCGGTCCAGTGCTGGTCGCCCTGATACAGGGCCACCCGGCCAGCTTACCTCCCGCGGAGAAGCCTGCCCAGCATTATACCAGAGAATTGCTGGATAAAGATTTGGAATCGATTCAGTCAAAAGAAAGTGTGCCCCAACCTGACCCACCTGGCCGCCGTGCAGGCCGCGGACCTGGCGGACCCCCTAATAGAAGACCATCACTCAGTGATATCGATATGTAGTAAGTCAGGTCGGCCAGGTGCCACTACGATCCGGATGACCTGTATTTAGGGATGTCGCGCCGGGCCAATATAGCCTCAGGCCAGACTTTCGACCCGGACTTAGGGACAAAAACCAGGGTCCGAATGTCGGCGAAGTTTGAGTTGAAAGACTTTACTGGCCGAGACATGGACGATGACCAGGGGTGGCTAAGAAGTCGGGATTTTTCAGATCCCGGACGTCCAACTATAATAGTGCCTGATATTCGGAGATCTAATGAAAGGACCAGCAAAGAACGGGATCCATCAGCTCAGCCGAGAAGTCCGGGAGGATTGGAGATAACTTGTGTAAGCGTTAGGTGAACGGCACTGTGGGTCGGGATGTCCGTGGCTCGTCAATACTTCCATACCAAAAAGAGAGCAGACGAGACTCCCTTGGAGTACTTCCACCGGCTGAATGTTGCGGGAATGAGGGCCAATATACCAGTCAAGGAGGATGCTAACCGATCGAAAGCCGCCCAGGAACATGTAGTTTTATCAGTACTGGCAGACCAGCTCGCGTTGCTACGTTTGAAACACCACGGAGGTGGAATTAATTTTCCGGACGTACCAGAGGGCGAAGAAGCGAGGTTTCAAGGCAGCGGTCGGAATGGGCGGGTATAGGTCGCGTCCTAACCTGGATCAAGGTGGTAAGCCACTATCGACCAAGATCACCCGTGCTTTTGTAAGGTTGCAATGAATTCCGATGCAACCAGTTCTGGAGAGAAATGCCAGTGGTCTGGGGGCGAATCCGAAGGGGAACAATACCGTTATCCGTTCTTAGTGGAAGGTCACCAGTCCCGGCCAGTATCTGGGTCGGGTCAGCAGAAAGGTTTTCCTGCCCGAGCTGACTAGGACTACTAAATACGAAAGTGTTTCCATTGCGAATCGATTAAGCACGATGACAGAAGCTGCTGGAAACGACTGATCTGTAAGAAGGCGAAAGACAAGACATCCAGCTAAACGCTGCCTGTTCGTCTGCAAGACGTGCGGGGAGGTGAACGATGCTGGACTCCGCCCCATCGAGGAGTTCTACAACCAGATGAAGAAGTGGTATGTCCCGACTAAACATGCTGGAGTGTTGCCACCAGGGGTGGAAAAGATGTTAAACTAGATCGCTCGCCAGGTAAGAATCTGGATATGTTTTTACGGGGATTGGCATCCCCGAAGAGAGTACCTCGGCGGCTCATTTTCATGTATCCAGTATAATATATCATTGTTTTGCTTCTTTCGCAACACATGTGTTACATGGTGTCCGTGTTATGGGACAAGGTAAGAAAAATATTGGTTTTAGTTGGCCAAATGTCATGTTTTGGATGCGCTTTTCTTCTTTTTGAGCCATGTCATGCAACCCCCAGATGGCACCCAAAAAAGCGGTGATAACGACATGCTATCTGCAGTAACTTTGGATGGAAACCAGATTCCCTTGAGATTCTGCTGCATCCGATGGTAAATTATTTGCGGTCCTCTGATCCTCAGCTGATTTCGCTAATTTGTGATCACCTACCCTTTTTGGTACAAGTGACTCGGAAAACACTGTTAAAAAGAAAAAAAAAAGATTCAGGAATTAATTGAAAAAATATAACTCATATGAAAAACAAAAGGAAAACTTAACCGAATAACAACTGTCATACCGTAGCAATTGTAATAACCAACACAAACTTTCAATAAATCACAGGCGATCACTTTTGTCAATAAGACACAAATCGTGCTCTGTCGAATTGATAGTGCGCAGCTACATGACACACAGTGAAAACGAAGACCGCAGGCCACGTACATATGAATTATCTGGATGGGCTGGTAGTGTAAACCCCCTTCCTGATCATCGTGTTGACCTTCAAGTTGCCCAGTTGTGTCGTTTTGTCCGGAATCTCTTGCCGAATCTCTGATTAAAAACATTTCAAAAACGTTGCTGCCTGAAAAACATTGAACAAATTAAGCGAAACAATGAGCACACAAATTTTTGCACAATGGTATCGAATGCCATTTTGAAAGTGAATAAGTACCAGTTGCTGCCAAAACGACATTTCGTTGGTACCACAAACTCCTTTGTGGTGGAATTTGTGTATTTACACTTTCCATTGCGCTGATCCAAATACTTGGTTTTCGGTAGCAAATGAGTGCAACAAAGAGACCGAAACGAAGGTGATGTCTCGCATGCCATGAAACTTGACATGTGTATGAAGAGGTATGGATATAATGAACAAAAAAAGTCAATACAAGTATAGAAGAAGATAACTGCGGACAACAAAGTACGTGATTTTTATTTTACACTACTAAGTCCGATTGGGTGCCCAAATCAATTTTAGGCGGTGCCCTTAGTGATTCCCAAAAAAAGCCAATAGAAGTTGTAAAAATAAATTATTTTAACATATTTTAAGAGAGAAAACATAGTTTGTTTTAGTGTTAACTATTAGCTACTTCAAATTGCATTAAACTTGTGGCAACCGAAAATGTGTGATGTGGTGTAGTCGCTCTAAGAAATTCCATCCGGGATACGAACACCCACGGGGGATCCAGATGACTGACTGTCGGGGGGGGGGTACTCCGTCCATCCAGGTCGTGGTCCGAGCCAACACCATGCTGACTGGACCAGTCACTTCCATCACCTTGGCTGTGACGACTGGGATGGTCCATTTTGTATAAATCTCACCTTGTATACCCGTCAGCACTGGTTACGCTCTCTCGGTGGACTCTAGGGCGAAAAGTTAAAAGCCGGTTTAATTGGTGGACGATGATTAGGACTAGGGTTGCTCCTGGGCGGAAATCTTCAGCGGAAAGCGAACTGACGCTATACTTGAGTTTAGTATACCGCAAATGCTGGACCGAGATTACTCAATCGGCCAGCCCAACCAAAGACAATAAGGGGGTTACTCCAATCTTACGTGTAGTCGTGAAATCTAAACAATACTCCACAATCTTCCACAGTACGCCGAAACTCCGCCTTTCCTTCCAATACAACTTAATCGTGATCTAAACACGGGCGACTTGAGTGAGTATAGAGTTTCTCAAATGAATCCCGGTCAGGGGGCTTCCGGTGGGTGTTTTATAACCTTCCCCGGGCAAACCAATGACAACTAGAGGGGACCTTGTGAACCCTCTGCTGTGAATAGCGACTTGTGGCCTAGAAAGAGAAACGTATACTGATGTTATCCCTGAATCCAATATAGACCTATGGTGCACTTTACCCAAAATAACCTGGGTCGGCCATCATCTCCAATATCCCCTTCTTGACCACCAGTTTAGCTGTCGATGCCTCACCTGGCTACCACAGGAATACGTCCTTTGACCGCCTGCAGGCACCATCGGCCACCTTTTAACAAAACGCGATCCGGCCGATTGATTCCGAGCAACATGGTCGACTTGACCCAACGCGCCTGGACCACTCTTCATTAGCCTCTATTCCGCATCCATGTGCCGGGCTGTGCCACTGATCTTTCCCATACACCTCTCACAGCCATCCTCTCGACTTTGTGGCTGACCCGGGTAGCCAATTTAGCTCGGCATTTCCACCAACCAGGTTAGCGGCTTTATACTTCATCCGTCCGTTAACCAATACTGAAACCACTTCACATCAGTCGCCCCTGAGTCTTGTCACAGCCACACAACAGTTGAGGCACAATCTCACTGCGCATTTTCTTACCCCATTCCCCGAACACATGTCGGGTCTCAACGATCATAATGTGGAGCCATTGCCGGCCAGTCCCCCCTCAGGCCACCCGTTGGTTGCCCAAGTGCGCGATCCCCCTTCGCATCGTGCATCGGAAAACCGTCTCCACCTCGGTGTTTCAACGTAAAGTGCAGCCAATCTTGTTTTAGTTTGCGTCTTTAGCCGCTCACCCCTAGTATCCAGCTCAGGATCCCACACCGTGTATCTCCATACCTTGCTGGTCGAGGCTTCATGCTGCGAGCGATACGAATACATCTCTCAGCAATTGGAAGTTTCACAAGTTAAATTGTTCCAGCTGGAGGGATTTAGGGTCCGTCTCATGTGAAAGCTGGAGAGGCGTCAAAAGCATAAGCGTTAGATGACTTCCAGGCTGCCCGGCCTCCAGGTCCAAATCCAACAGTACCCGGAAATGTATGCCAAAGTTCAAGAAAGCGTGGCCCAATACGAGAAAGTAGTTTACGATCTTCAAGACCAGCGAAACGACTCCTTGTCTGGAATAAACCTCCCGGGACCGGCTGGCAGAAGCGGAGGCTAGGGTGGCACATCTGATGCAGGGGCCCGCGTCTATCTGACACGCCATCCGGCATCTCCTAGACCAGGCCTGCCCTCGGGGCTTTGATTCCGATTCCACATCTGTTCCGCTCTTGCGGTGGCCTGCTGACTCCGGTACCAGCATCGAAACAGCTGAAGAGATCTTGTTCGCCGTCGACCACCTGTAAACTGCGGATGCTGGAGTACCTGTAAGTTCAGCTACGGAGAGCCTTCCAGCGGCCGAGTTAACCAAACGGCGCAGGATCTGGAATGCTTTCCGGGCCCCTAAACCCCCACAGGTACCACAGCTGGTCGCCCACCACATAGAGGGAGTCCCGGACAATCAGGAGCAAGCGTAGGTCAAGCCGGTCCAGCATTCGCCAAACGTTCCAAGTGGTCTGACTTGTCGGCAGAAAACACAAAAATCTGGCGTGAAAGTAAACTGGAGTCTGGCTCGGATTCGAAATCGTCCGCTTCCCGGCACCTGGATCTTGTCGAATCACCTCCGCGTGAATGTACGAGTGGCTGGTTCTCCCCTCTCTCCAATCATTCCAGGCATTCCCCCCCATGACCCCCAAGGACCGTCTACTACCTCCCCGGTTGAAGAGGAGAAATCCGGTTTATTCGAGAACGACGACGGCGAAGCGGTTGTCACTGAGCACCTCGAAAGGTCACCTTGTCTGGACGTTTCGAGTTTGACGACCAGATCTCGGACATGGCCGGGTCTGAGGATACAGCCGAAAAGTCTCCTCCTTCTTGGTTTTGGGAAGCCTTGAGCCCTTCTGACTTGCGTGCGTCTCACCCCTCCTCCGTAATCCAGCTGCAGGGTCTGCGCGTCGATGACCTTACCGGCGCCTTTATCGCTCGATTTTGTCTCGTCCAGCGTTTTGGATCTTCCCTCCTTCTGCCCGGGCACCACGTGTTGCAGCCTGGTTCCCCGACCTGGTAAGATGCAAACGACAAAAATGCGGTTATGTCCTTGCAACCTTTGGCAGTGCTGGATGCGGAGACGCCAGACATGTGTTCATCTCATATTGGCTGGTTTACCGATTTCCGTCAAGCATATGCAGCTTGTCTCGTCCGCCATCGTTATGCTTTTTGAGAGTCCACCCACTTCCTGTACATCTCGGCTGTGGACCATCACGCGGATCCCGGTCTGACTGAATACCTCACCCAGCATAAACAGCGCCGCAGCCGGGCTGCTCAGGGCTAGACCAGCCTGTGCCACCTTATCGCCGCTGGAATTAAAGCTGATCACAGTGGCCTGGATTTTATTTCTTTGTCTTATTGTGTTACATATGGCCAACTGTAAGATGGAGAAAAGTGGGGAACCCGCTGAGGACGGCACTTGGTATGCTACCACCCTCCAGGCCTCACTCGACGAAATCGACAGGCAGGACCTGTGGTGCAACCAGTATCGGCGGGATCCCACTCGTCATCCAGGTCTTGGCGTGACTCGACTCCAGAATAATTTTGCCGCACTCGGTATGTGGAAGGTCCGCTTCTTGTCACCAGCGGTCAGCATGTTTTCTCGTTCGTTTAGTATGATCCATTCCGACAATCCATTCGTTGTTGTCCACTTCGAAAATCATTTTTATCAACTTCATCACTAGTATCGTTCGACATCCACTCCATTCCCCGTTGCTCCTACAATCCACATAGCCCATCTACCCTAACTACTTCACCGCGTATGTTGACCCAGCCGGCTCTTGTCCAGCATAGAGACGGAACGTCTGTTCTGGATGGCCATTTTGCGTGATCTATGGAAGTGCTTAAGACTTTTTGGGTGAAGGAAGGAAATAACAACGTCACCTCCGGCCAGGCTGTGATGGGACTCAAGTCCCATGGAGTTTTTTAATTCAAGTGCACAGTGGAGCTGATTGAAATCGTCAGCGGCTGAGTTCCCTCATGCGGCAAGTAGAGCCTCTAGAGAAGCAGCTCAAGCGTTTGGTAAAAAAGGTCGAATGACATCATTTCTTTTTCAGGACAGCGGTAATAATAGGGAGGGCCGCCACTTCACCTCTAGCTCAGAGTTACCCACGATGTCCTAGCTGCTTTCTCTGCGCTTTCGACTCGGAGAGGGAATGGCTATCTTGTGCAAGCCGTCCTAGACCGAGTGTTTGGTTCAAGACGGGATTAGTACCACAACAGAGGAAGATGCCGAAGAGGAAAGAAGAAAACGACTATGTTGACGAAGAAGACCTAGAAGAAGGTTAAACAGTCGACGAGGAAGAAGACAATGACATAGAATTAGAAAAAGGAGAGGATGATGATATGGATCCCGAGACAGAAAAAATTGAGCCACAGAACTCTATTGGTATGGTGAATGGAGTTGAGATACCAACTCAGAGGCAGCTTTGCTGCAGGCGAAGACGCTGGCGCCGTCGTCCGCAATCAAACGAAGAAAAAGGAGAATAACGTGCTTGGAGTGAAAGCTCGAAACGCAGTTTCATATGCAATCCGACGAGCTCTACAAACGCACGGCGCAGGGGAAATGAAAGTCATTGATGAAAGGGAAGATCTGCTTTACCAACTGGACGGTGCTTGCTATGATGGTGAGTTTCAAAAACACTTCTTTTTTCCGCCTGGTTGAGCCAGAAGGCCTAGAAAGGGTGAAATGTATGACCGGAATAACATTGAGCTTTTTAGGGAAGAAATCCGAGAGCTGTTCAAAATGGGGGAGCGAAAGAGCTCTATGAAGAAGGGCCCAGGTCGAATGCTCAAGCTTCTACGACAGCGGTACCCTGCCAGGTTCGAACTTCCTTCACAAAATAAAATACGTCAAGAGATTTACCAAGTTGATGAAAGAGAAGTAAGTGCCAGATGCAGGTATAAGAAGATGGTGAAGAAAGACCAGAACGTTTCAAGGCCGCAGTGGGTTTTTATAACACCCAGATATAGAAGATCCATCGGGAACTTGTCGCACACGAAATTCTTAAAAGGGTTGCTAGTCTCACAGCCCACCTTGAAGCCTAAAGCTGCTTTAGAAGCATTTCTTTCGACAGAGATTTGGACAAGAATGAGCTATCTCGGACCAGCAAGTGAAGTCAAAGTTTAGGAACCTGAAGGCGATGCAAACGAAATCTACGCCAATCTCCCCCTCGCGCCAGCAGGAAGGGCCGGTTGAGTAAGAGTGATAAGCGGCCGTTAACAAAACCAGGGATAGGGAAATTTAATTATAATTGATTGCACCTTGAAAAATGTAACAATTAATTATTGCAATTAGTAAAACGATGCAATTTACGATTACAATTGCTGCCTCATGACCAATCAATCATTGAAATTGGACCAATGATTGCCCAATTATTTGAAAGTGGTTCTCGAAGCCGACCCAACCACGGGCTACGTCAATAATTGGAAGCTTAAGTTCTTGACGTAAGGTTCGGTACTCATAAGTCCGCCTGCGATCGTACCGTACCCTCATACCGTAAGACATCTCTCAAAGAGCTCTGCAGTCAGTGGGGTCAGATCAAAGGTTAGGTAAAGGGATCATTCTCTGGTGAGGCACGTTGTCAGTTAGAACAAACAATACAAAAGATCTAAAAAGTCTAACTCCTACAACGAGGTCTCGAAGTAGTCCTCGATTCTTGTATCAGTCGCCTGCTGTTCATTTTCTTCCTCATCATCCTCGTCACCTGCGTTCATCGCCTTAGCGACTGTCACGGCGTTCCACAAGTGACGATTGAACTTTAGGAAAAGAAGTGCTTCAAACACAACTGGAGAAAGACGATTGCGGACATCTGTCAAGATATTCTTAGCGTGACTGAAGAGTCTCTCGACCGCAGCGGAAGATGAGGGTATGAAGCGCAGATCAATGAAGTCCACATCGGCTGAAGATTGGTCCATACGGTTCCTTGCTTCAATTCTATCAACATAAGTCAACTTTTTCTTCTTCTTGGGTCGCAAATCAGCAGGAGTCGTGTTGTTGATAACCTTGAGCGATTCCAAAGCAGACATTTCTTCCTCTGTCAGCTCTGACTTCCTGTTGGTCATCACTTTGACGACGCCGGACTCAAAGGTCTGGTTGTTCACAATATCTGCGTCGGCTGGTAGATACTGCGTTAATGATGGATAATCCACCAATACACCATCAAATATCTGCCTCGCCTCCGCAACGTTGGTTCCTTTAACTTGAAGACGTTCGGAAACACTTTGCAAATCTGCGAGCATTGTCACCAATCTTCTCAACTTCGCAACTTGCTCCGTACTTGGCATCAAACCTCGAACTTCACTGACTGCTGCAATTGCCACCTCAATCTTCAAGAAGCGATCCACCATCTCGTATGTTGACGACCATCGCGTCTCATTTTTCTTCACAGGGCGCAAATGTGTATGCACGCGAAGTCTCGCAGAATTTTTGATAGTGCAAAGCTTCATCATCACATTGCCAACTGCTGCTATTGTGTTTGTCATATCTTCATCTTTCTACAGGTAGCTTTTTATTTCAAGGTTGATTTTGTGATTCGCACAGCCGAAGAACGGGATACCCATCTTGTTGGAAATAGACTTGTAAGTCGAGCAATTATCTTCAATGAGAGCTACGACGGACGAACTTGTACGGTTGTAGAACGTCAAAACGTGTTCATGAAGGTCGATATGGTCGTCAGCTTGGTATTGGCACTCATCAATCGGAGGCGATATTCCCAGAAACGTTTCAGTGTAGACGCCATCTTTCAAGTAAGTGGCAAATATGGCAATAAAATGCGTCGAAACGGATGTCCATCCATCAAACATGATGCCAAAATGTGGTAGCAGTTCATCGGCTATAGCTGACTCAACCATGGGAACGATACGTAGGATGTACTTACGAGCACTTTTTGAGCAAATCGGCGACAATCCACATGCGATACCTCTTGTTAGTGGGTTATCAAGTTCAATCAATGATTGATTACGAACGACAACCCACTCAAGCCATTTGTACACATCTCTGCTTCGCTTGGAGGTGCACTCCAACAGGGGACTTCGAAGGATAGTTCCATCAAGAGACGTCGACAAACTTTTGCGAAAGTCGTGAAACTTTTTCACGAAGTCTTCGCCAATAAACTTTCTCAAGTGATTTTTCAGGTTCTCGTACCCCGTACCTCGCCTATGTACTATGGATTTGCCACACGTTTCATTCTTACACATAAATTTGCCGCCTTCAGGGTCCTTGTAGTAGAATTTCACAAGGTCCTTGAGCTCCGCAACGCTCGCGCCAGCCATTCTTCTGAAATTGATTGGCGGCAACTGTGCGATAAAAATCAATTAAAATTTTTAATCCATAACAATTAATAATTTATAAAATTTTGCAATCAGTCATTGCAATTGGCATTTGTGATCCAATCAATGATTGCAATTGGCTTACGTGTATCAACCAATCAGTGACCTCAGATAATTGCAATCACGGCAAAATTAAATATTTTTTTTCCTATCCCTGAACAAAACTACGCTTGCAAAACAGGCGATGGGGTAGCAGAAAGATCAGCGGCGCTAGTGGCGATATATAACCTTGAAATAACGGATTGAACATTTTTGGACACTAACTAACGGTGCGAAGCATATAAAGACAGACTAGAGGACGAGAGATTGAAAGAGAAGTCGTAACAAGGAGATTTTTTGATCGCGCGACAGACATATAAATTGTTGAAAAATCAATCGCCTTTATAGGAGAAGAATGATCACTACAGACCGTTGTTTGAAACCAAGAGGAAGCATCAAATATATTGATACGGTTTATCGTCTGATGTTTAGGATAACGTTATGATGGAGCAAGTTTTGAAGCAGCTCGGCGAAAACAAATGTCACTGAAGTAAGTTTGCGCCATCGGGAGCCAAAGATAATATAAAAATAATGTTTGAACATGATTTGCTTTCAGGGCGTGAGACTATTCGTGAAAATTGCAACCTTAGCCTTCGCAAATGTTGCATTTTATTAAGTTGGCGGAAAAGTCACGGCCTAGTATCCTTTGTTTTGGTTTAGTACTGCCTCCGTTAGCTTCGTATCCACCAGTTAGAGCGGAATGTACCTAAAAACAAAGTAACGCTTGAGGAAACAACTGAACTTCTTGAATTGAGCAAGTATATGGGAGCGATGAAGATTGTGCAGCAGAGCTGTTTAATCACCGTTTGCATCTTATACGACTTCATTTCTTTTCTCAATGGAGGCAAGTGTGCCGTATTCTGTACTTTATCGACATCACATTATTGCACCGATCTTAATAAAGCTTTCGTTGAAGGAGTATCACGTATGGAAGTTTTTACGTGACGTATGAGGTTTCGTTTATAGTCCTAAAAAGAAATTATGACGACTACCAACGTTTCATGTGTCAGCTTTGCGCAAGAACAGGTGCCTCACACGCTCCAGAAATGGATAATGGAACGAGAACAATTGCAAGCTCTGAATGAATTTCAGACGGCCATTGTTCCCGAGATATTCAAGCTAAAGGTCGAGCTAGAGAAAAGTGTTGTGCATCATCTAGAAATGTATACAGACGCTGCAATAGAGTTAGAGGTACCTTCGACGCTGGGGTAAATGATCTGACATGTAATAGCTAACAACATGTTTGCGTCTTCTTTCCTCCTAGCGCCATCGAATGTTATGACTAACAAGACTGTGAAACACTTTTAATATGTTTTTTTGCTAGTCGAAGATATTGACGGTGCTTTTGTAAAATCAACGAACAATCCGTGCTGCAAGCATGTTGAAAATTGATCGAGCTCGTGTTTTTCTTGTGAATTGGGGCTAATAGGAAAATTAATTTGCAAATCAACAAAATCCAGAGCTTCCTCCATGTTCTTGGATGCACTTGACATGGTTCTATGTACCAGAGCTGAATTTGCTCCTAACGCTTCATTTTATGCACTAATACCTTCATTAGGAAGATTTTCGCAGCTTGCATGCGCTTCGAACAAGTTGGCGTTTGTCGAACAAAAACAAACAGTATCAAGTGAAGATTAACGGGACCACCATCGTTCTCACGTGTTTGATGCATGGCCATTCATCCATGCGCGTCTTGACGCAGGTGAACGAAATGTTCAATACGTGTCACTGATTGTCTGTGTCTGCTCATTATGCTTAGACATGCGGCATTTCTACTTAGATCGACTAACACATGTACGCGATGCAACCCGATGGTTGATTGGGATTTGATGCTAAATCAATTGATAGAAGCAGGAGCAGTCAGAGTTCAGGATGGTGTTTACACCACGGCTTACGTTATTGATGTATCTGAAGAACACAAGGGTGATTTCCAGTGACTATTGTTGCCAAAACATATAGTGACTGTGACATCCCCCCCCTCTCCTGCAAGATGTGCGGTGTTTCAAGTATATGATAACAACTACTTCAAGTAAGACGGACAAATGGCGCTGTTTGGATTATTGTTGTCGTTTCAAAAACGGACTGATGGGTCAATGCACTTCCCCAAACTTTTATCGGAAATTGTCTCTTGTGTATACTCATCGAAACGTCTTGTCGAAGGTTGAGACAGAAGTGTTTCTCACGAATAGAGGTAGAATGGAAGGTTGAGTGATGGAGTTGACCAATGAAACCTGTACCGCTCGTGAGGACCTCGAACTGGCTTATTTCATTTTCCAAAAGTCAGAGCTCAATATAACTTTATAGTGAATAATGTCTACAGGCGTGAGTAATCTGTTAAGACCCAACTCGCATTTTGAACATCTGTGATTCTATTCCATCTAGACGACTTATTCCGTTTATTTGTTATCTCCCAGCTAGTATTTGGGTGCTCTCGTTCTTGTGCCGACCACAGAAGCCGGAGGTTTAAAAAGAAAATACTAAAAATAGCTCATTCTACTCAGGAATAACAGCCAATTACGAGCATTCTTCTTCAGTCTTTTCGGCGAATCACATGCCAACCTACTGCATTTTTTCAGCCTTCTCTTTTATTTTTGAATGACAGATTGAGAAGGATGAGGTAGGATGCATGATGGATCTGACCAATGACAATATAATATTTCTCCATTCTCCATTATACTTTGGTTCGTGAGAACCACTAGGGTATCATACTGGTGGTTCTTTTTGTGAGGCTTGGCGCCTCATCATCATTTATCAAGACAGATCATCAAAGGAGAACTATACAATATGAAGAGGATGACAGTGCAACTGGAAAAAGGAGGCGTGCCGACATCGGTCTTAGAAGAAGTATGTGCTGAGTCATAGCGAATAAGGCTAAATAGATTACGTTCCACAACAAAAAAAATATGTGCTGATTCTTTGAAAGGGTGGAGGAGAGCCAAGCCAAGGTAATTTTCTGATAATGTAACAAGCTACGCTCCTATCGCAAATTAGTTTCACTTGTTCGGAGTGCTTGATCCGTAGGAAATCTGTGCGACATTACTGTTTGTCACACTGTAACTTTGACATTTGAGGCTTTGGGGCTTGACACCCTCTTCGGGGTGCTCAACGTTGGAGCTGTGAAACTCCTCGACATATTAAACCAAATAGAAGGGCATGTCACTTTTCACCATGCCCTTCTTTTATAATTCTATGATAAAACGTAGAGGCCAAAAAGTAATGCGCTAGATCAAGCAGCGGTATAATATAACAAGTGGTAAATCAGATAGCGATGCAACTGTTCGAATTAGTGCGTTTGTACGCTGCGCAAGGGTAGTCCACCCTCCAGCAAGTTACTATTTACCCATACATCGTATTCATTAGTCGAGCATTCGGAGGAGGACAGCTCATATATGTCGTCAACTTCGCCATCATCATCCTTGCCAGCGTTATCCAAATTTGCAACACCCGCAGTAACATTGTCCATAAGCAAGTCATCATCTTTCAAGTTGCTCAAAGCATGACCAAAGTATCCTAACAGGTTAGCTGCAACCATTTCTAGGATGACGAGCTGGTTACTCACCCACTGCCGACCATCACTGTCTTTGAAATTTTGCGACGTCTTGTTTCCAACTATGCAACCGCTCGTATGGCTTTAAGTGTCTTCATAGTTGCCCGTAATATATGGTGCCGTCAACGCGAAGACGTCCTTCAACCAAGCAAGTGCCTCCTTGGTGCCAAGCTTCCACAAACGATACCTTGGTCCCCCGAGCGATACCGTTTAGCGTTACCGTTGTAAAGGGACCACTGCCCATGCATTGCTCCATCTTTGTCTTGAGAGAGAGAGTAAGGTGATACTGTTGAGTCGGGATATTTCCTGCTGCCAAACTCTTCGATTTCCACTCCCCAGCAACGCTAAGCACCAGGTTACCAGGAGAGACGTTGTCTTCGTCTTTTCTTGACGACGCCAGCATTCGAAGACCGCGGTCTACATGCTCAACACATTGAACCGTGCGAATACACTATGGTACAAAAATCATCGATAGCGTCGAACACAAGCCGTGATAGCTTCGGAGGAGAGAAAGGGAACTGATTAGAGGAGTAACCATCGAAAACAGCAGAGGATACGATAATACTAGCCGCTCATAATCACGAATGTATTCGACATGACGCCCTATACCGACGACTTCTTGCATCTCCGATGACATGTTCGGGTTTTTCATCGCCGTGCTCGACAAAAATGTGCAGCAAGACTCCACCAGGGCGCCTGCGTGATGTAAGAAAGGCTTTAGACACGAAAACCTTTATCTTCTTTGCTTTTAGCACAGCAGGATCCAAACAACTCGTCCACGAGTGCTACACAATGGCCTTGACCTGAACAAATTCCAATTCGTTCGTATGGGCAACCGTATAACACTGGAACTCGAAACCAACTACGAAATTTGACGGCAACGAAGCGACATAAAGCAAATGCTTCAACATTGCAAAGTGATATTGCTACCCAAGACGAAGCAACAACCGATGGATCAATCAAATAACAACCATCATGGATTGCCCCTAATTTTCCTCGCGCAAATGAAAACAACTTACAGCGACAAAAGCAACACGAGCACATCTGCCAGCAACAACTCAAAAAGGAAGTTGGTACACGTTGCGTTGCTCGAAAAGATATCCAACCAACAATTGGTGCACCAAGTTTTACTGCATATACTACATCCCCAAATACACAGACAAGTAACGACAAGCCATGTGCGCGGAGTCACCAAATTTTGTCAACAGATCAAATGATTCCAGATACTCCACAAAAGTGAACCAGCCGTCACGAACGTATACTCGCTGTCGCGTTGTCTAATTTAAGGCAACACATACCTTCCCGCGCTTTTCAGATTCATAGCGCAACAAAATACCCCCTAGATCCATCACAACATTTTCGAAGACTTTCTTATGTTACATTCTTTCAACAGAGCGGCAGGCAAGCTCGGACATAGTCCGCATTTTTCTTAAAAGTTAAAGCAGGAACTTGGAATTATTTTTCCCATCGTTCGTTCTAAAACTCACCAGACAAGAGAACCGACATGCAGTCTTAAAACAATTGCCGGTAAAATGGAAGCAGCGACCAAACGGCTACTAGATTTCTTTTCGTCTTGATACGATGAAAAAGAGTAGCAAAGCGTAAGGCAGCATCCTTGTCTTCTTCATTCTCCTTCTTTTAATCTGATTTAGTTACGCTGATCTGCTTCTTTAACTGTTTTTTTTATTCAAGAATGTTTGGAGCCTGGATGCGAGTGTAAGATCCCTCAATGTTTTTTTTCTAAATACCGCTCAACATTTCGAATACCTTCGACCACAGGAAAATAAGCTTCTTCACAACAGGGAAACATACTCCCATAGAAAAACCATAAAGATGCGTGAAGTGAAGCAACCACGTAAAAATGATTCGGTATTTCGGTGAATAGATATGAGAAAAGCCTCCACGGTTGAAGGGATCTGTGTCGGTCTGTTCTTGTCAGCAACACAGTGGAGAATTAATTTATCGAGCACGCATCGAAATGCTAAGATTGTTAGATTCTCATCAGACGTGATAAACATTCTATAACATAACTCGCATACCTTTTCACTATCTGATCGACACCATTTGTCGAGCTTAAACTACATGCGTTTATATGTTGACATACCACCGGGAAGCTATATGGATTGACCAAACCCTAACGACTCGAATAAAGCTCCATAAACTTGAAGCGGTATCGTAGTAAAATTCCCTCATAAGCATAGCTTTCTCAACGAATGCGTAATGATTGGTTTCTCTTTTGTAACAGCTTCAGTCTGAGACGGATTATCTGACGCAAGGCATTGCCAACGGAAAAATACAAATTTCGCAAATAGTGCACTGCTGACATCGTGCTGTTAATCATGTAAGGCTCCCGTTGGAATAGGGGTCTGCTCAACAGTATACCACGCCAAAAGGTATAGAAAATTAGTGCAAAGGAAGACAGACACGACACCAATCTCTGCAGCCGGAGGAACGAAGAAAACGCCCTGTTCGTATACGATTTTAAAGCGTCATTCAGGTGGCTATGATATGGCAACTAGACGCACTAGTTGAGATGTGAAGCACGTATATAAAGCATAGTTTTGAGCGTCAAGTAGCTGCAACTGAGTGAAGGTGAACAGAACCAGCGCAACATGCTGCGTCATATTGTAAGGGAAGCGAAGCGTCTGTATAAAGAAAAAATAGAAAGCGGTAAGTTTTCGATGACAACAACTTAAAATACTTGCGGAGAGGCACAAATAATAAATAAGTCCGTACGTGTTAGTGATTGCTCTTATTATTCCCTGGTCTTTGCGGCCCTTGAGAAACAATGTAGTCATTAATTTTCTCGCGCAAAATACAAGAGCGCGGCTGATTCCTTCGGCCATCAGTAGAGATATCGGACGGAATGTAGCCAATTTCTCGCTCACCATTAACATCAACCACCGTAAAAGTTCTGTGATTTTCTGGTACGCGATCGTACCCACTTTTGCGACTGTCTATACAAAAATTGTGCAGTCTGGCAATTGCGAGAACAATAGTCGAAACATTGCGCAGCTTGACTTCAAGTGGCTTTTTTAGAATCCGACATTTTGTCACCATCAAACCAAAACCTTGTTCAATCCGAATTCTCAATTGGCTAGCATAAAAATTGAACACTTCTTTGCTGTTGTCCATCCCGTCCGCAAGGCTGTACGGTGTGATCAAATGCTCCGTGGAAATGTATGCGTTGTCTCCCATTAAAAAAGCACTAATTGGTAGCGCCTCGCAAATACCACTGAGACTTGATGGCTCAAAGGCACGAATATCGTTCGAACCACCTGGACACATCATGGACATTGACGTCAAACGACTAAGGTGATCGCAGGGTGCCTGAATACTCACCCCATAGCAGTGATAGTGTCCAGAAAAATACGATTTCACGTGGGCCGTCAAATTCGACGCTGGTGTCTTGACTTGGCACAACCAGCCGTCGACAGCGCCAACACATCCTTTTATCGCCCCGTGGAGATGGATTTTTTCAAAACTTTGGCATTGATGGATAATCTCAACCATGGTTGTGGGAAAGTGTAAAGCAAGCTGTTTGCACTCGATTGCTGCGTCCATTCCTGTGTAGATGTAGCGGTAAATGGTTGATACATGCGATTGAGCAAATGCAGCAATGTCTTTGTAGGAGCCACCAGGAAGCCAGCGCAGCATACAGTGCAGCACAATCTCTGGTGAGATTGTGCTGTAGGGATGCTGAGTGCGAATGATTGACTCTGTGAGCGCGCAGACCTGCAAAAACGCGGGATAGCTCATCCGATAGCGTCGCTGGAATCGTCCGTCATTCGTCATCAGTTCCTGCAAGTATTGAGACCACAAGAACGCAGGCAGCGATGCCTTGGCTTCTCTTTCGTTTCGTAGTTGTATGTATGCTAGCAATATCAGCAAAATAAACTGGATTTCGTCGTCGTCGACGCGAATCATCAGAGCACTATGCATATTGTAAGAGTGTTTTTGCTTTGAAAAAGGTTACGTGGACCACACTGCGTAGGTGGACCACATTCGTCCCGAATTTGCTTCTTATTTTTGGGAGATAGGCACAGCGTACGGGCTTTCCTCCCGGGAGCTCCCGGGAGTAAAATAAGAACGCCCCTTAGATGTTATATTTAGTAAGTGTAGGGGTTGAAATTGACGGATTCCCCGAACAGGCATCGAACCGCCAAAAATGGACTTTTTGTCCTGGTTGACAAATAGATCCTGTGTTTTAAAAAAAGATTAAATAAATCGCCAATGACCGCCTGTACGCTGCGTGCCTTTCGTTAATTGTCTCCATGATTCTGTTTCTTGTCGCTGAGCTTGATGGCGATAAATCCTCCAAGAGGAATGGCGATCACAGTTGCGCCTTGAGGCAGCACACGCAAACGCATGAAATTTTGCTCTGTTGTAGCATCCGCCGTACAGCGAAAAGAAGCCAGATCACCAATTAATACACCTGCTGTAGCGAGACACTCCAAGGGCACCTATGGCTCTTCTTGGATGCGACGCTTCGTCATTTGCCATCCGGTCTCCACCGGGAATCCGTTTATACTTGTGCTGACCTCAAGATACATTTTCACAGGTAGCAAGCGACCGCTTTTCCTATATGCAACACCAATTGTTGCATGTTCAATACTAAAATGACCAAATATCATAATTGATCCGTTCGGGATTTATATGTATAAGTTTTCATGAGTAGATTGCTCTTAACCACTGACTTTTATGTCCATAGTAAAGTCAAAGTAAGATGCCCCGCTCCGCCAACAAGTGATGCGCTACGAGCTCCAGACCCGCGCTATTGAATGGGCTAGACAATTGTGAATACGGCTCGTCGTCGACGCTGTCAAAACAGATCTCGACTCCTAGTGGTGGCTACTTGAAGCCAATCATGGCCCCTCGATGGGTGGACATTGTCGACGAAGCGCTCCTCGTCATGACCGGTTTTGCAATGATGAGTTTGTCGTTATTACGTACGACCTGTCAAATCATGGAGCAAGTGATTACGACAAATTTAACACACGTGCTCACATTGGCAACTTTGACGCTTTTGTGGACTTGAATTGATGCATTTACCTTGTTTTAGAATTATATAAAATATGGACCTTATTTCGTACGATTTTTCACCTTATTATGATTGTGTAACGTTTTGATTTGCCAATGCCCGTAAGACACAAGCAACGACAAAACCAATACAAACTTGATTTTAGGTGGCCGCATTTTCCGGTATTATTGAACCAGTAACATAACGAATACGTAGCAATACAACACGACATTTCAAAGTGTCGCAATCAGTACCTCGTCGGCTGCATGACTGAACGGTTCGGCTTTGGCTGAGACCCATTACTGTGGAGCACGTTTAGTGAGCAATTTACCTCTATCCTTCCAAAAAAAATCGAGAACGTCAAGGTTAAGAATATTAAGGAAAATAATTTCCAAGGAATTTGACAACAACACGGACGATAGACGGTTGATCTGTTCGAATGCAATTAACCCGTCTTCAGGAGTCAGATTGTTGTTAAATTATGGTCTATTTAGCCTTAAATGCTATTAGCTACAATATAGTTACGTACAGAATCAGGTAATGTAGTTTAACTATCACGATGAGCGGACTCGATCGCTTCTAACCGAGGTTGTTTCGATAAATGCCCGTCGTTTGCATACTCTTCTCCACCTTGCTGCAAACATTCAAGACATATTTGCAACTGCATTCCTTGTACCTTCAAATGAGGCGTATGTTTTTCATACTTCGCCACCGCTCTAATTTGAGAAACGCATTTGTTCCACACCCATTCCAGATGTTGTCTCCCCTGCATCCGTTGCTCTTGATGTATCTCCATGTTCCGTGTATGCCATAACGCAGCAGTTCCTATCGAAACAATAGCCCACCACAAGCGATCTAGCTGGATCTTGCAATCCTGCGTATTATTTCCGAACCGTTGTTCAAGCCTCTTAATCAGATTGAGTGACTCATCCGGAGCTTTCCGCATCGCGATGTTTGTCTGTAGTTTTTTATATCCAGTTGGCATAAACGCCAACCATACCAGTAGTATGCTAAGCGGACCCAAACAGCTTGGACCCGCTTACATCCACACACAATATGTGTGACCCCTTTCCTTTTTCTCGATACGTTCACTCGAGTGGATAGCTTGTCTCCATTAGTAACCACCGTAAAAACGTTTAACTGAAAAGTCGCCACTCGATACAGCACCCATACTTGATAATCCGATAGTATATGCTTATGTGCCCAGACCTCTCTTATCGTCTGTTGTTGAACTGATCGTTTTCAATCATCACTCCTCCGTTTGTCACTCCACTTGGCTTCAATGGTTAATAATGCACCACTTAGCCGTCGATAGTAAATGTGCCGAAAGGATTTGCGTATCCAGCGTAAGGGCGACTTTACAATATGGGCTAGATTAAATCGCCACGAAAAGCCATGTAACGCTAGATGAGCCTCAAATACGATCGTTTGAATACCGATACACCTTGATCCTCCTGCTTTGTTCGTCGAATCTTCAACGCGGTCCTATAATAAACCGTCTCCCCGTCGCTCAAATTTTCCGATACATCGGTTCTGTCCATCCGTCGCTTCTATTCTACTGTCCGTTATTTGCGTCCATTTAGGCTTCTTTAACTCTTTTGGTGTCCACGTTAGCCGATAGCTGAAAACTTCTCCAATTCATAGCCCTACAGATACTCTTGGGAAGCATAAGGTTAACGCTATTAGACACCGCATTACCTTTGCTATTGTATCTCCCGCTCTGTTGTTAAATGTAAATGCCACCTAAACTCATTTCCTCGTATCCCACGAATCTTCAGGTCTCTGTGGATTTATCCGGGATTCAATCGAATTTCTCTCTCCTAAGTTGGACCATCCGCGACGCCAGTATCTAAGGCTTACACCACTATCTAAGTTTTCTACAGAATGCTACAATCTCCAGTGTCATGTGGTCAAGCCACTCAAAGGATGACATCTCGATCTTTACAGGCATGAACCCACCTACCTTTACCCCTTTTGGCAGCACATGATCATTGGCTTCGGTTTCTCTGATGCTAGGGGGCACAGAGTTAGAAACGTACCTTCTGGCCGCCTCCTCTTCTGTGGGAGTTTGGCCTAGATGCTGTGCCAAATACCATTGGCTGAAGGTGTCTTTTCCGGAACCGTATAGGTATCGTTCTTGATCTGGGGGAGATGAAATTCGCGCTTTTGTCCGAATGAAAAAGACGGCTTCAAATTCTCCACGCTTGATTAAACCCGTCACGCGGTTCCAGGAGCCAGCAGTTTGCTTCTTTAACCAATAACGTCTGAATTACCGCGGGTGTGGAGATAAGTCCAACCCCTCCAGCTGAATATGTCGCATATAGTAGAAGTGGCGAGATTTTGTGTTTCGTCTTGTCTTGTCCCGTCGTTTTCGCCCAGATAAAACTCTTCTGCAGCGACACTATTGCCTGCATCTCAGCTGGGTCCGTATGGAACATCTTTGCCGTAAAGATAATGACAGGAATAACGATCGCTTTAAAGAGTTGCACTCTTTCCCCAATAGAAAACCCAAATTCCGTTGCGGTGAGGAGACGTCTCTTGATTTTTGTCAATAATACTGGCCAATTCTTGTTGCTTAACCGCTGTGTCCCCACATCATAGCCGAGATATCTGGTTGTGTTCCTTGATGAACCACAGGAATACTCCCCCCCCATTATCAAATAGAGCCTTCGCATTCAGAAAATATATACTTACATTTTTTAGGTTGAACCTGGAGACCCGATGCCTCACCAAATCGCTTGACCCTTCAAGTACCCTACCTATCTGACTGGACCTTTGTAAGGATATTAAACTTAAGCTTATAGCTGACATTCCCTCCAATAACTGGTACACCGTGGATGCCATCCGCTTGTTCCAATGCTAGCCGAGAGGTTCCACAGCGATGATGAAAAATAGCGGTGCTAGAGGACAGCCCTGCCGAATACTTAAAAGTATCTGCAAGGGTTGTGATAGCGCATTGTTGACTAAAACCTGAGCCGTTGTTCTTTGGTGTAGTTTTCTAATCAGAGCTTAGAAATCACGCGAGAATCCAAACTTGCCATCACTGTAAAATGATACTCCCTGTCTACCGTGTTGTAGGTCTTTCCTTTGCAAAGACGAGTAAAAGGATTCCCCGATGTCCGCCTTATTCACCTTAGGTAACACTGCTCCTGCCTGTAAAGCGTCAAACATCATTACAACTGCTCGGTCCACATAGACAAGACCTTGTTGGCCATCACGTTTAAGTCGTCCTAGGAATGTTTGAAGACGTCCCGCCAATATCTTTGTAAAGATCTTGTAGCTCGTCTGCAGCAACGAAATCGGTATATAGTCCATTGCATTTGCTGAGTCTCCTTTCTTGCGTAACAGGATGATAGTGGTCTGAAGGAAGGACGAGGGGGGGATCCGTGCCTGTCAAGATCCCATTACAAACTGACACAAAAGGTGACAACGTTTCCCCCTTGAAACAAATCGTTACTTAGACCGTCCGCCCCCCCCCCGATTTGTCGTCTCTCGAGCGTTTTGATTGCCATCTTCACCTCATCTTCTTCGATTGGAGCCATTAGGATCATCTTGTCCGCCCGAGTTACTTTACGATAGTCTGGAATGTGCATAAGATCATCTAAGTTTTCCCATCTAAGTCCGTAATAGTTACGTTTCTATGACTCTGATCTAATACAAATTTGTCGATATTGTTCCAGTCGGAATGTTCTCCACGTGCATGCCAATCTTAATCACTGTCTGGTTACGTTTCAAGATCGCTGTTCTGCGAAATAACCATCATACCTCTGCCGTAGATCTCTAGAAACGCCTACCTTGTCTATAATCATTCCAATTTGTGAGTTCCATCACTGCAGCTTGTATAAGTTCCCCTAAGTTGTTGCCGTATCGAAAAGTAAAATTTGTAGCTTAGAAACGTGCCTTCTCCGCCTTTGTGCAATGCGTTTCTGTACTCTTTTCTGAAAGCTCTAGCTACCTCAGTGCGCATTGATCCCAGTCGTCGTTAGCTGCTTGAAGTGTCCGTCCTTCTATTTCTGTTTTGATCTCTGCTATCATCTGCTCCTTCTTGAAATGTCTTATCGGGTATAGTGGTCGCTGTGTTTGTCATGTGATCTGCTTTTAGTAGTCGGATTTCTCAGGTGTAAAGTAACTTGATCTTGATCTAAGAAACCTAACGGGCGGATGTTTCTACCCACTGCACCCACCATATCTTGCGTTTGACACATAGAATCTGTCTATTCGTGTCAGGACCAGTCATTTAGACTGGACCTCAGGACCAGTCATTCAGACTGGACCGCAACCAGTCATTTTACCTTTGACTTAAACACCATTCATTTTTCTTATTGCATTTTTATATGGGTTATACTAAAACTAAGTATAACATGTTTGCGCAAGTAGGATAGGCGATACCATTAGTTGTGGGTTACACCAACAAAACTAATGGTTAGGAAAGGTTAAATAAAATTCAGTCTTTAATTTTCCAACCAACGGCTTAAGTCCTCACAATAGCACTTGTTGGTCGCTCCCTTCGTGCCTTCGTTGCTCGCTTTCGTTCCGCGCCTTCGCCGCCCGCTTTCGCCTCGCCTTCGCCGCCCGCTTTCGCCTCGCGCTTTCGCTGCTCGCTTTTGCTTCGCGCCTTCGCTTCCAGCCTCCGTTTTGTTTT
>MIQA02003306.1:0-10346 GCA_001887855.2 Sclerospora graminicola | reverse complement strand
CGTCTCGACGGACACAGCTGCGAGATCAGACGCACTCGTCCGATCTGTTGCACGGTGAACATCACTCGTGCACAAGGCCTTCTCCTCATGGTGACCACTGTCTACCATGGTGCTCATGCACTCACGACTGCTCTCAGTCGTGAGTTCTATATTTTCGTCACGGAAGTCATTTGCTTCCGGGACGGTTTCATTCTTTCCACGGTGGGTGTTTCCCACCGGGGGTAAATTTTCTATACCACGACCGTCATCGGTCGTAGTAGTAACTTCAACACGGGAGTGTTTTTCACCTGTGTTGCACACATTACTGACACGCAACGACTCTTTCGTTGCGTGTGTAAGTCCCTCTGGACTTTGATCAGCGGGTGTACCATCCCCTGATCTAGACGGATCAGATCTGGTGGTGCCATCGCTACCCACCAGACTGTCTGACTCTGCGGTTGTATCATAAGATACAGCCGGGTTACTCACAGGGTGATCAGATCCTGTGAGACCGCCGCAGTCGATCGACAGGTTTACCCAGTCGATCGTTGGTTGATGCTTGTACATCCAAGGGATGACTTGTCGTCAAGATCGAGGACGATGTATTCGTCCTCGAACGACAGTTCGTCTAACTCGAAGCGTGTGCGAATCACACGCTTTGGTATAGTCACGGTTGCACCTGTTGCTAACCGGACTGACAACATGCTTCGTGGGGATTCAATCTCCACGAAGTTCAACGACGTTAGAACCTCAGTTCTAACGAAATTGTTTGACGCTCCTGTGTCAAACAGAGCACGCATGGGGACATCGTTTCCATGCGGCTTAACCTCCAGGGTGATGAGAGGTTTCTCTTCACCCTGCACACGTTGACAGGACATAGTCCCGTCTGGGGCTATTATCCTCACATGCCCGATGTCGGCATGTGAGATAGCCCGTCCAGTAGGGCGCCCCGCCCCTACTGGTTGTTGTCGTTTTTTGCATCAACAGAGAGTTGCCCCTGTTGATGTCGCTTACCAGCGGACTGTCCAGTCCGCTGACTGCGTTGCGCCGGACGCGGCGCCATACATTCATGGGCGTAATGGCCCATCTTCGCGCATCGATTGCAGCGAAGGAACTTCTTGTTCTTCGGTCGCCTCGGAGTCGAGGCAACTGCAACCGATAGGTCCATAGGTTCTGGTCCTCCTCCGCCCGCGCCCTGGCGCGGGTGTTGGTGTCTCGGGACGAAGTGTGAACTTCGTCTCGATTGGAAGCGGTTATTCGTATTAACTTGCTGCATTAGCGGCATGTTAAAGTCGAAAGGCGCTTGCGCGTTTCGACTAACCCCAGCATGCGCTGCTGATTGACGCATGCCGAATTCCTCTCGGATGCTTTGGTCAATAGCATCCCTCAGAGTCTTTGGGGGACCCGATAAAGACTCTGTTTGATGGGACCGTCATTCAGTCCCTTCATGAAGGCGGTGACCTGCATGGCAGGGGCACCGGCTCGTACACAATATTTGATAACAAATATTGTATCTTCTGAGCGTACGCATGTAGGCTCAGCTTGCCCTGCCTGAGTTCCATGAACTCTTCACGGCAGCTAAGCTCCATTTCTGGAGCTTTGAAGTTGAGCTTTAGCTCAGCTTTTAAGTCCTGATACGTCAGGAACGCAGATCCATCAGTGGATCTGCGGCTCATCGCCCATGCCCTAGCGCGACCGACTAGGCATGTGGTGGCGAAATAAGCTTGTGAACGCGGGTCCACAATCGTTTGCGCAGAGAGGGCATCTTCCACCTCTGCGAACCACCTACGAAGGGGTTCACCCCCTTCGCCAGTAAAGGGCGGAATCCGCGCCTTTACCACTTCAACGCTCGCACTAGGTGCGGGCGCTGCTGTTGCTGCTGCCGTTTGGGAGCGCAATATTGCGTTGCGCACCTGAGGATCAACATACATCCTCTTGAAACGGGAAACCGTCTCTAAGGCATCCTCCGAGGTTTTACCACGGAGGAGGGTGATTTTCTCGGTCCCTATGGTCCGAATCATCTCGATCACTGTGGTCACAGCACTCTGTGACCAGTTAGGGAAGTTTTCCCTAACTAAATCTTGCGCGAGCTGACGCTCACGCTCACGTTCACTGGCTGTTGCCATGACAGCCAGCGGCTCTTAAACCTTCGTTCCGCCAGTCAACTAGCGGAACGCGTCAACAGTGGTCGTTTAGACGGACCACTAAGTGCTACCAGGTGTAACAGGGCTACTGTTACGCGGCTTACACTGTAAGATTGCAGTGAGGAAGCGTGCAATTTGTGTAGGACCAAATGTAAATTGGTCCTCCTTAGTTTACCTTAGATAAACTATAATAAAGACTAATTAGTGTATTAATTAATCGATCGCTTAAGTATATATATTAATATATATACCTAAGGCTACTTGAGTGCTAGAAGGTAAGTTTAAGAGTGAATATATTTATGGTTGGTTAAGAGCTAACTAGTATAATTAGACCTAGACTAATCATAGTAACATGTAGTATAAAACTGATCTAATGATATCTTTATCATTAGATTACTTGTTAGATTCGATAATTATATCAGAATCTGTTCTCAGGATGGATTATAACAACTTATAATCCAATATTCGCATTTCAGACATTAAGTCTGAAATTGAACTGTGATATTTCTACTTAAATATCACTTATGTAATGGCACCCCATTACAGATACTATATAAAAACTCGAAATAAACAAGATTTAGATTGCATAATGAACTTTTGCGACGCCAATACAACATAACTATGTGCAATACACGATAGTAACATAATTCATTAGATTATGGCTATCGAAGTTTTTTATAAAATCGTACCAATATAGATTTAGGCAGCCTTTAGAGCTGTGACTAGTCAAAAACTGACTCGGCGTTACAGAAGTTATTATTACTTGGCAGCCTATCGATGCCCCGCCATTACTAGACGTTTTAATAAAACTTCTTGCTCTTGAATTCGCTGGTCTAACGATACAGTTGATCGAATAATGGCGTTTCTGTAAGTGGCGATTTATCCTGGTGTGCGCACGACAAATTATCATTGCAAAAGGAAGTGCAACGGTCTTAAAAGCTAACAATATCTTCTTTGCATTGACCCAAACTCCTCTACTTGTCTCAGTATCTTTATTTCCATATACTGTTAGCTATAGCGTATTCTTGTCCGTTAGGGAGTCGTGTGTGACACAACGGGTTTTACGGTACGATGTACCCACGTTATGGTACAGGGTGTGTATAACCCAGACTAATTACCAACTTATAAATTAGTCTGGCACAGACTATTTCGAACATCCCTTAATTAGTCTGTGTTCATTAATAGTCTGGCACAGACTGTTTAAGGTCGAAAACTCAGGTTCGAAATTAGTCTGGCACAGACTAATTACGGTGGGAGGAGTAGCCCTCATATCATTATATCCCCCGACTCAGAACGGTTTTATCGGTCTAATGGGGTTCCATTACATAAGTGATATTTAAGTTGAAATATCACAGTTCAATTTCAGACTGAATGTCTGAAATGCGAATATTGGATTATAAGTTGTTATAATCCACCTTGAGAATAGATTCTGATGTAATTATCGAATCTAACAAGTAATCTAATGATAAAGAAATCATTCAGACCAGCTTTATACTACATGTTTGTATGATTAGTTTAGATTTAAGTATAGTTATTAACTCTAAACCACTCATAATATATTCACTCTAAGCCAGTAACAGCTAGCCTGTTACACCTAATAGCACTTTGTGGTCCGTCTGAACGACCACTGTTGACGCGTTCCGTTAGTTAACTAGCGGAATGAAGGTTTAAGAGCCGCCGTCTGTCATGGCGACGGTCAGCGATCGAGAGCGTGAGCGACAGCTCGCGCATGATTTAGTTAGGGAAAACTTCCCTAACTGGTCACAGAGTACTGTGACCACTGTGATAGAAATGATTCGGACCATAGGGCCCGAGATCATCTCCCTCCTCCGAGGTAAAACCCCGGAGGAAGCCTTGGAAACGGTTACCCGTTTTAAGAGGATGTATGTTGATCCTCAGGTGCGTAACGCAATATTACGCTCGCAACAAACAACGCCCACATCTAGTGCGGGCGTTGAAGTGGTAAAGGCGCGGATTCCGCCCTTTACTGGCGAAGGGGGTGAGCCCCTTCGTAGGTGGTTCGCAGAGGTGGAAGATGCTCTCTCTGCGCAAAAGATTGTGGACCCGCGTTCACAAGCTTATTTCGCCACCACATGCCTAGGCGGTCGCGCCAGGGCATGGGCGATGAGCCGCAGAGCCACTGATGGCTCTGCGTTCCTGACGTATCAGGATTTAAAAGCTGAGCTGAAGCTCAACTTCGAAGCTCCAGAAATGGAGCTTAGCTGCCGTGAAGAGTTCATGGAACTCAGGCAGGGCAAGCTGAGCCTACATGCGTACGCTCAGAAGATACAATATTTGTTATCAAATATTGTGTACGAGCCGGTGCCCCTGCCATGCAGGTCACCGCCTTCATGAAGGGACTGAATGACGGTCCCATCAAACAGAGTCTTTATCGGGTCCCCCAAAGACTCTGAGGGATGCTATTGACCAAAGCATCCGAGAGGAATTCGGCATGCGTCAATCAGCAGCGCATGCTGGGGTTAGTCGAAACGCGCAAGCGCCTTTCGACTTTAACATGCCGCTAATGCAGCAAGTTAATACGAATAACCGCTTCCAATCGAGACGAAGTTCACACTTCGTCCCGAGACACCAACACCCGCGCCAGGGCGCGGGCGGAGGAGGACCAGAACCTATGGACCTATCGGTTGCAGTTGCCTCGACTCCGAGGCGACCGAAGAACAAGAAGTTCCTTCGCTGCAATCGATGCGCGAAGATGGGCCATTACGCCCATGAATGTATGGCGCCGCGTCCGGCGCAACGCAGTCAGCGGACTGGACAGTCCGCTGGTAAGCGACATCAACAGGGGCAACTCTCTGTTGATGCAAAAAACGACAACAACCAGTAGGGGCGGGGCGCCCTACTGGACGGGCTATCTCACATGCCGACATCGGGCATGTGAGGATAATAGCCCCAGACGGGACTATGTCCTGTCAACATGTGCAGGGTGAAGAGAAACCTCTCATCACCCTGGAGGTTAAGCCGCATGGAAACGATGTCCCCATGCGTGCTCTGTTTGACACAGGAGCGTCAAACAATTTCATTAGAACTGAGGTTCTAACGTCGTTGAACTTCGTGGAGATTGAATCTCCACGAAGCATGTTGTCAGTCCGGTTAGCAACAGGTGCAACCGTGATTATACCAAAGCGTGTGATTCGCACACGCTTCGAGTTAGACGAACTGTCGTTCGAGGACGAATACATCGTCCTCGATCTTGACGACAAGTCATCCCTTGGATGTACAAGCATCAACCAACGATCGACTGGGTAAACCTGTCGATCGACTGCGGCGGTCTCACAGGATCTGATCACCCTGTGAGTAACCCGGCTGTATCTTATGATACAACCGCAGAGTCAGACAGTCTGGTGGGTAGCGATGGCACCACCAGATCTGATCCGTCTAGATCAGGGGATGGTACACCCGCTGATCAAAGTCCAGAGGGACTTACACACGCAACGAAAGAGTCGTTGCGTGTCAGTAATGTGTGCAACACAGGTGAAAAACACTCCCGTGTTGAAGTTACTACTACGACCGATGACGGTCGTGGTATAGAAAATTTACCCCCGGTGGGAAACACCCACCGTGGAAAGAATGAAACCGTCCCGGAAGCAAATGACTTCCGTGACGAAAATATAGAACTCACGACTGAGAGCAGTCGTGAGTGCATGAGCACCATGGTAGACAGTGGTCACCATGAGGAGAAGGCCTTGTGCACGAGTGATGTTCACCGTGCAACAGATCAGACGAGTGCGTCTGATCTCACAGCTGTGTCCGTCGAGACGATCAACGTCTTGACGCAGACAGAGACTGGATTAGCTACCCAGTCTCTCACACTTGACAACCCTCCGAACTTAAGTTCAGAGGTAATGGCCCTTCCAGCCTTGAGCTGGAAGAAGTTCGTAAAGAACTTGCGCAATGATCAGATCGACCAGATCTGCGTCATTGTCGCAACAGATGAGGTTGTGGATATTCGTGAACGAATATCCACTTTACAATTAGAAGGTATTGGGAACGAACCCGTTCCCAATGAAAAGACCAAAGTTCAGCGCTTTGAAGCGCAGAGCTGGGAGTCGCTTAAGGCGACTTCTCCGTACTACGAGGTACTTTGGGAATACGCTGACGTATTCCCAGAAGAAGTACCTTGCGAGCTCCCTAAAGATAAGGGAACTAGGCACGAAGTACTGTGTCACGCGGCAATGGCCATTGCCGCGTGACCAAGTCAAAGCGATCGACGAGTTCTTTGAAACTCGTCGTAAGGCGGGACATGTGCGGGAGTCTACCTCACCGCACTCCAGTCCCACCTTTTGCGTAAAGAAATCCACTGGTGGGTGGAGAATCGTTCATGCTTTCAATAAGCTGAACGCAGCCACGGTACCGGCGCAGACGCCGATACCGCGGAAAGATGTCATCATAGATGGCATGAGCGGGAGCACCGTTTTCAGTGCTCTCGATTTGAGGGATGGTTTCTACCAAATCCTCATGCGTGAGAAGGATATCCCTCTCACGGCTGTAAGCACCCCAAGCGGTATGCTTTGGGAGTGGCTTGTAATGCCGCAGGGGCTTCGAAATGCCCCTGCCACTTTCAATAGATGCGTCACGCATCTATTGCGCCCGGTGCGAGAATTCGCACCGAGCTATTTTGACGACGTGTTCATCCATAGTAAGGCTGAACATGGTAAGACTGATGTAGATGTTCATAAAGAACATCTACATCAGGTGTTAGAGCTTATTTCGCGGTTGAGTATAAACCGGGAAAGTTGAACGTGATAGCGGATGCGCTATCACGACGCCCCGATTACGAGACGAAAACGTCTGTAACGGAGGCAATCAGTGCAAACGCAATACGTTGCACTGCTCTGTCGTCGTCACTCGTACGACAAGTACGTCAAGCGTACGAAACAGACGAGGAAACCCGTCTGCTGATTGATTACCTCAGTAATCAATCTGATCGGAAGCGCGAGGAACTTCCAGAGTTCCTTCGCACTTGCGTGCATCGTTATCGATTGCACGATGGTCTGTTGCTTTATAGCACAGACCAAGATGATGTTAGTCGCATCGTCGTGCCAAACGACGATGATCTCAAACATCAAATTTTGTTTGAGTACCATGATGCACCGATTTCGGGGCATCAAGGTCGAGAGAAGACGTATGCTTCTCTCGCACGCGATTTCTACTGGCGTAACCAGTATAAATGGGTACGCAAGTATGTACGCGCTTGCGAGATATGCCAGCGCGTCAAGCCTGCGCACTCTGCGCAGGCTCCCCTCCAATCTCTGCCGGTTCCGACAGAGTGTTGGAAGTCCATTTCCATGGACTTCATCTTTGGTCTTCCGGCTGATCACAGTCGGAAGACAGGAATTGTGGTCTTTGTGGACCGCTTCAGCAAGATGGTTCATCTTGCTGCAGTGTCAGCGAATGTCACCGCTGCGCAAACGGCGCGGATATTCGTTGACACGGTATTCCGTTTACACGGAATGCCGGAAAACATAATCTCGGATCGAGATCCGAGATTCACAGGACGTTTCTGGCAAGAAACGTTCTCTTTGTTGGACACGCAGTTGAAAATGTCAACTGCGGACCATCCGGAAACGGATGGGCAAACTGAACGCGTTAACCGCGTTCTCGGAGACATGCTGCGTTCATACGCGCATGCCTTCAAGCAGTGGAGTGACTATTTGCCACTCACTGAGGTTGCAATAAAAACTCGGCGCATGCTTCCACGAAGCATACACCGATCTACGTGAATGCCTTAAGGCATCCACGAACCCCAGCTTTACTTGGCGGTACGCCAAATCTAAGTGGGGGAGGGACCCGCTCAAATTTTGAGCGAGTCGATGCGCAAGTTGCAGTTGCAACTTGCGAAGAAACTGATGAGTCTTCTACTGTTAACACAGAAGAAACTCAAGCAGCTTCAGAAACTGAAGCTGCTTATGCGGAATATGTGTCCGCAGCAATGGCTGCAGACAACTAAAACAACCCATCTACTGCCAATAAAGCGGTAGATGAATTCGTATTACAGCGTCAAGCTGTAATACGCTATGTAAAAGATGCGCTTGCTTCCGCTTTTGACAAGCAGAAGCAGAATGCAGACAAGAATGGAAGGAAGAACACAAATTCGTTTCAAAAAGGTGAATTAGTTATGTTATCTACAACTAATTTGCCTACACATGCATTAGCAACTTCCCTACACGGAAGTTGCTCCCTAAGTTCATTGGACCCTTTAAGGTCCAAGGTGTTAAGGGGAATGCCTACACTTTAGACATTCCCGCGGCCATGCGCCTCCACCCAACGTTTTACGTTGGGAGGCTCAAACCATACCGATCGTCTACGTCTTCGGACGAGACGCATCGCCACGGCGAATGCCGTGCTTCTTCAAGTCTCCCAAGCGAGACTTGTAATCGGTTTCCAAGCGATTGTGGGAAGTCCGGAGAGTTTCCATCTCCTACTTTAGTCGATCAATCTCGACCAACAGAAATCATTCTTCTGCTGCATTGCGAGATGAGCGCTCAAAATGTCGCGAATCTCGTCGCGATGAGGACGATACGTCGTCATCGAGTGCGACATGTCGGCGCTGAGGGCGTTACAGTGCCTCTCGAGCTTGCGGTGCTGTGAACCATGCTCCGCAACAACAACGCCGAGGGAATTACCAACCCCCGCCGCCCCTGATTGATAATCAGGGTAATAAGCGCTATATTCTCGAGCGCTTGCTATCGAAGCGCTTGGTTCCCTATAAGATGGGGAAGCGTACCGAGTACCAGGTACGCTGGTTGGGATATTCCCAAGAGTTTGACTCTTGGGAACCGATTGAGGTGCTAAGGGCGGATGCCCCTGACCTCCTGCAGGAGTTTGAGAAGGAAGCTTCTCCTTAAACTCAAAAGAAGCGTCAACACTAGGTGTTGATGGCTGCAAAGCATCGGCACTAGGTGCTGATGCATTAAGAGCATCAATGAGGCTCTTAACACTAGCGGGTACCGACTAACCTCGGTATCCCCTTAGCTCCTTTTCAGTAAGACGAGGAGCTCCCTTGGGACAACAAGGGCAAACCATGTGAGAAGGAACTCCACAAGAGAGTCCTTCTTTGATGCAGGTAAAATGGATAAACTCCATTTTTCCTGAGCGTGAGTGCTTTAAGAAGCGCTCGCGGTTTACGTGAATTTTGTTCACGTATTCGTCGGGACCTTTGTTGTAGTTCTCAACAAGGCCTTCCAACTTTGTGTCAGGGTGTCTTTATCGTCTCTGTTCTTGCGCGACCCTTTCCGGTTCGTGTAATAACGAGCCTGATAGAAAAGGTCGGTGAAGTACCGACGTCTATCGTCGGTACTTCGATCAACGTTCAAACAACGGGTATTGACATTCGCGCTTGGTGTGCCCGCCACTTTCGGGCGCTAGCGTCCATGCTGGGGTCCAAAACCCCACTTTGTACGGAACATGGCGTTCCGTACGACATGGTGATTCAGTAGCAGCGTAGGCCGCTTCTGCGCGTTGTTTCTTGGCAGGTGGAGCACCACCTGCCACCTCAAAGTCGTCTTCGCTACGACCTGGCGAATGACGAGGACCAGGAGGAGCTCTACGCTCCTCATACCACCGTTTAACGGAGTTGTCGCTGTCGTAATCGACGGCGTCAGACTCTACTTCGCCATCACTTAACGGCGAAGCAATTCTAGCGGGCTTAAGCTCGCTAGAATCGTTGGCAGGGACGGTATCGTCCTCGCCCTCTTCCTCGGAGTCAGATGACTCTCCGAAGATGTCATTAGGTTTCTTCTTGGCCACTCGCCTTGCGGCAGGTGGAGGCATGGAAGATGTTGCATTCGCGACATCTCCCCGCCCTCTCTTAGACACTGCTTCCGCAGCGTCTACTACGAGAGACAAGGGGTCTCTCGGCTTTGTCTTTCGCTTCGACGCTACATTCGTAGCGTCGGCATTCGATGACACCTCTGCACGTGATGCAGAGGTGGTGGCTGCTTTTGCAGTATCGGCAGCGCCCTTAAGAGCGCCGCTGCGTTTGCTGACCATTTGTTCTTATGGTCAGAAGATGAGTTATAACAGAATATCGTTATGACCAACAAGTGCCACCATTTGATTGGCCAATATTACAATTATATTATTGGCCAACCAGCTTGAGTGGGGGGTGATGTAATGGGGTGCCATTACATAAGTGATATTTAGGTAGAAATATCACAGTTCAGACTTAATGTCTGAAATGTGAATATTGGATTATAAGTTGTT
>MIQA02003305.1:0-19180 GCA_001887855.2 Sclerospora graminicola | reverse complement strand
TAAGTCCCTCGACTTCATCTTCAGTGTTGACCCTTCTTTGTAGCTCTCTAAGTCCCTCGACTTCATCTTCCGTGTTGACCCAATCGTTTTCGAAATGCTTGGACTCGTTGACACCTGTGAAATACCGTTTCCTCCCTCATTGGACACCCAATGATACTTTCGTCACTCTGATAGAAGGTGTAAAGTTGAAATTTCGGCGTTTTATACTTGATATAGGAGTAATTCGTTAGAAGGTCCATGAAGGTCCATGATCCCATAGCTCCTTGGTTGCCATAGCTGATATAACTCGTACATTTGCCCCCACTTCGTCAACATCGTTTCTTGCCTGTTCTACCGGGTCCTTCACATAAAACTGTTTCACGTTTTAGTAAAACAAGTCCTCAAATTGATACGTCATAAACGCACCTGATACGAGGGCTCCACTCGCATTTTTCTCATATCGACACCGATACGCTTTGGCATCGTCTGCATCGGTAAATATTTCTGCCCTCAAGAGTATCATCGCTGATTCAGAAAACTCTCTTCGCTCAGCCATCCTATTCATCTGATCGAATTACTTCCGACGACGATACTGGTAGTAATGCACCGATTGTGGACAGATTTTCAACATGAGTATGGTTCGATCGCGGAACATAAAGGGACTTTTGCTGACGTCAAAAGCGATGAAAAAGCCCTGATCAAATCCATGTTTTGATCGTTATCTCGAAGTGACGAGAATCGACTATGGCAAGTTGTGAAACCGGTTGAGTATGTGGAACGAAAATATTCATAAATCAAATGAATATTATTCTAGGCACATCTGCATTCTCAACCTGGAGAGTCTCGTATCTGCTTGCTTCATTTCATATCGAACCACTGCCCATTCTTGGGCCTGCAATGTCCGCCTCGACGTTTCGAATATCTTTGGTGCCAAGATTGCAACTTAACGCATTCCTTTCGGGAATATCAGATGCTGCTATATTAGCAAAATACGGTTATCCACGTTATCACTGCATAAAATAAGTGTTTCTGATTGGATAAATGGGTTCATCTAACATGGTTTAGGGCAAAGTTCACCTCTGTTCTGGAACAGCTCGGTTAAAAAAGGGAGGCATCTGATTGGTCAGATGGTCGTCGCCATCTCGGTTGGCTCAACTGACCTCGAAGAGGTCGGCTGAGTCAACAGATCCTCGGTTATAAAATTATACAGGATTTTTCACCCAAAACTCACAGACATGGATGAACACTGTTTTTGCTCACCCATATCACATCTTTTATGAAAGGTCGGTGTGTCTTCTTTAACTTGGTTTGCCCTTCGGTTATGAGCCTCTAACCGAGGTGACTCAAACAGAGGTGAACTTTTCCCTTAGCAGTCGCCAAACTCAACCCCAACGTTGGGGTTGAGGACAAGGTTAAAACCGAATGAACCTCAACCTCGGCACCTCTACCTAAGTAGTACCGTATCTCCCCCCATAGATAGCGTTTCTATACAGACCTGGACAGAAAGATGTGACGGACACAATTCTGAATGGAGAGCTCAATACAAATATTTTGACCAATGATGCAACGGCATTGTGTAGCCATATATATAATCTTCCCTATAATCCTATCCGATAAAATAGCCCCGTTGCTTTAAAAAGTACTCGTGGTCCAAGCGAGTGATGAGATCCGGCGCCTTGTTTCATTAGCGTTGGTCTACAAACGTCCAAGGTAGTATCTTGCTATAATTTCGAGTTGAGCTAAGCAAGCTGTGACCGTTTGGTGTTAAGTGTTTGAGAATAAGAGCACGTAGGCAACACATTCAACGAAAATGTAATAACAATTGTAAAGAAGTGAACATGACGATTTAAAGAAGTATTTTCATTAATCCCTGTCATTAGAATATTCGTGATCTGGTTCTCCACACATCATTTAGGTTTTCTATAATGCAAATATATTCCGCCATTAAGATAGTATTCTCCTCGGTTTCTTCCCGTAATCATTGATCAGGAGATATGCCTATTTCTAACACGGCATCTGCCACAGCACTGAGAGCATCAGAAATGCAGCTATGCGTATATCATTAAGGTTTCTGTAATGCAAATATATTCCGCCATTAAGATAGTATTCTCCTGGGTTTCTTCCCGTAATCATTGATCAGGAGATATGCCAATTTCTAACACGGCATCTGCCACAGCAGTGAGAGCATCAGCAATGCAGCTATGCGTATACCTGCTGGCGACTCCGTAACAATCAATTCATTCAAAATGCCTGATGTATGCCCAAGCAAGGAGCCAACTCGCAAGCAAGTAATCCGGCTAGGAGGTTGAGAAGTCCAGTAAAAGCGGGACGTTGATGAACACCTTAGGGGGAATATCGTCACGAAGTTTTTTCGTCGCTTCAATTCAACCGGAACTACTCATCGTTCACCCGGCCTATCCAGTAAGCGACGCTGCTCGATTGAAGGGTGGCATCTGATTCTCAGTAATGCGACCATGTACGTCGTGCATCGTGGACGCCCGCATGTGCTTAAACTTCCGCCTTGCTGATGGTATCTCCATCGTTACATCAGCTTGCATCTGCTGTACTCATCAGGAACGGGTGATGTAGTTCTTCCGTCGGAGTTATCCGTGTATCGGGGCTATACACAGTTAAGTTAATATTAAGCACGCATAAGGAGGCCATGAAACGCAGGATATTGCTTCGGGCTATGATTCTGAGTACCATACTTGTTAGCGCTTGCAACAATCTCCGCTAAGGTCTTGAATTATCAGAAATCTGACCACACAAACGTGTAAACTTGGAATACATAGCAAAGTACAAAAACTTTCATGTCCACTCACCATGTCGAATCCCTTAGATGGCACAACCTTGTGCACCTTCAGACGATTGTCAATCCACTTGATTTTGCCTTCACAGCAAAGTCATCAAAGTAGACACGTCTATAACAAGGATTAGCCCAAGCACCAAGCTCGCGGGGTGGCATGCCGAGTACGTTTTTACTTCGGTGCAGCTGGTCTGCCGAATCATATTCACAAAATAAGGGTTCGCCCGTGTGCAGCTCCACCAAAATACAGCCAAGGCTCCACATATCTATGCCGTTGTGTATCGCACACCCAGTAGAACTTCTGGAGCACGATAGAAGCGGATTTGCGTATAGCGGTGAATCTACAAAAGTCGCCCAATAGTTTAGCATTCCATTTTCAGCAGTACTTCAAATGCAAAAGACGCACCAGATTCCGGGTAAGGCATGAGCTGCCAAAGTCAATAGTTTAAGGGAACTGTGACCATGCGAAACCAGCAAAATGTTTTCTAGCTTTAAGTCGCAGTGAATCACGTTCACATTAGGGTGTCGCATATACTCTAGCCTTCAAAGTCTGCTGCGTAAACTTCCTTAGCAATTTAAGACTAATGCCAAGAAGGTTGTTTCTACGGCGAACATCAAAAATATTTGGTCCAAGCCGCTCAAATACCAGACACTGGTGTCCCTCATGCATAAATGTATCCGTCAATTTCACTGCGAAAGATACATATGGGAAACAATTGTAGGATTAGGATTGACTATTGATCTACTTTCTCATAATAGATTCTTAAATATTCTCCGCGTTTGGTTTCAGTTGTCTCCAAGGGTAGAATGGCTTTAAAATAAGTACGCACCTATGTGATTTGTGGCTTCGTGTTGCTGCGGCAGATGCATCTGTCGCAGGATGTTAATCCAGAGGTCTGGTTCAGGCGGAACTCCCATGTAGAGGAAGAAAAGGTGTATACTTATTAAGTATTGCATTACATCCAATTATATACCAGTGACATTTGATTGGCTACACGTGGACTAACCCTAATATGTGTCACACAATTTTGTCCATCTCGATTCTATACATTAGCGCCAAAAGAGGTGTCACATCTTTCCGTCCAGGAGTGGATCTGAGCGCGTGAATTGCAAAGTGATGCCAGTTGGAGAAAGCCATGGTTGGGATGTATTTTTGTCGTTGGAAGATGATGTGCACAGTTATGTCACCCCAAAGTATGAAAACAGTCCAACTTTGCTTGTTAAGGAATCCGACATTGCATGAAACCTCATTTTTCAAAACCTAAAAATCCAACTTTGGTTCGAAACTAGTCCAACTTTGACCGGGAAAAGGTGTACTTCGAATTTTCTTGGGGAGTGAGTGGCTCACATAAGGAGGTGTGATTAGGGGAGAGGAAAATCCAGTCGTTAGTTGATTGGTTGCAATTCTGTTCTTTCTCCCACAGCAATGAAGACGCTCACGTGTGTCGCGATAGGAGATGGCAGCGCCTTTGGTGTGGAAATTGACGAGAAGCAACAAGTATGGAAGTTGAAGGATATGATCAAGAAGAAGAACGGCTATTCGTTCCCTGCCAAGGATATGACGCTCTACCTTTCCAAGAAGGGCGACGCGAAAGGCACCGATTGGCTCAAGACGGACGATCCCGATGTCAAGCAGCTTGAAAATGGTCATGTTTCGAACGATATCAAGTCGTTGATGAGTGAAAGTGGCGAAATGGATCCCGCTGATGATATCAAAGAATTTGATTTCCCAGACGAGGGCAAAGCTGGACGCCGTGAGCTTCACATCTTGGTGGAACTTCCTCTGCAGCAGGCACGCGAATCAAGCGTCTACAATAGAGAAACTGTGCTTCGAGAATGCAGAGAATTTAGCAATCGGCAAAGAGAACACCAAATGCGAGTAGAAGCAACTATTTCCTCGCTAGTACACAAATCGTCCGATTCCGTCTCTCCCAGTGTATTGGGTCAAATGGAGATTCAACGATTGGAAGCTATACCCGGATTGATTACTCATTTTGCCCCAATAGAAAATGAAGAAGCATTCTGGTCGGCGGAAGATCAGATTCACGCAAATAACATTAATGTCGAGGCTACACTTACCACATTTATGACTCCTTTTTTCAACGACATGGTCGTCCCGCTTGGTCTGGTTTTTGTCAATTGCGAGCAATATGAATGGTTGCCCCAGTCTTTACTTGTCAGCACAAATATGGAGTTGAAACCAGATGGGTTTGCGACCCATCGGGGAATGTTTCGTGCCAAGGGCAATAACATCCAGCGTCCAGCAGGAGGATTTCGATTCGGTGTACCAGAGCAAAAGTTATTCGACTGTGTCATTTTGTTTGAATGCAAGCTCAATATAACGCCTGATTCGTTTGGCCAAGTGGTACGATATCTGCAGCATCTGGGCGTCAAAGCAGCTGCTACTATTCTGTTTGATCGCACTTCGTTTTGGCTGATAAACAGCCATAAAGGCATAGTCTTCAAGGTTGAAAAAGCAAAGTGGGTCGATTCGGGCTCGAAATCGTTGTTGCGCGAGTTTTTTAAGGCCAACATGTCTCCGTGGGTGACGCATTTGGCAAATGCGTGCTCTTCCTTGGGCGTGGATGTCGTGGAAGGCGAAGCATTTCTTGGTAGTGGTGCTGATGGTCGTGTTTTCAAAGTCATGGATCAGAAAGGAGAGGTGTTTGCGCTAAAAATTGTGGTGAACGACTCGATTAAACGTCTCTATCGAGAAGAAACAGCCTTGACGAATGCCCAACGTACTGGCTTGACGATTCGTCTGGTCGGATCGGTAACGGAAATCCCTAATAAAGCGGCGGCGTTATTGTTGTATCCTGTTGGGAAACCGCTTCCTCGGCCAACGTCAAGACAGGAGATCGAAAACATCTTTGGATTATTGTGGAAGCTCCACTTGAATGGTTTGGTCCATGGAGATCCTCGCATGCCAAATGTGATTCTCGATGATGAACAAAACGCTCTCTGGATCGATCTCGTGGAAGTGATGGAAGCAAGCCCGCTATTAAAACAACTTGATGCTGAAATTCTCACCCGATCGATCCTCAATGTCAATCCGACGGTGTTGTTGGACACGGAGCTAAAGAAGTTGATTGACAATTATGGCAACAGCCCTACAGCAGACAATCTCAATCATCTGGTTGATGAAGTCTGTCAAACATTTTCAATAAGCTTCGGATTTACGAATTAATAATAATAATAATAATAATAAAGGTAACGTAAAACATCAGTTTATCGCAGGAAATAGGGTCCCTTAGCAAAATTAGGATAATTTTGTTCAATCAGCAGATAGGTGGAATCCGCATGAACCAATGAAAAGCTCGAATCATGGACTAGGCGGTGGTGTAAAGGGTTATCCTTAGAGATGTCTCTGGAAAAATATACAAGCTGACAAAAGTCGACCAAAAACCCACCAAAAATATCGAAAACATCAGTTTTTCGCGGCATAGAAATGTCGTTTAAAAACCCTAAAAGTCGACCAAAAATATCAAAAACATCAGTTTTTCGCGGAAAATCTTTACTGCGAAAAACTGCTGCTTTCGATTAATCAGCCAATCGTGGGACGCGTAGCAAAAATACACACACATAATTGGTCAGCTGATGTTTCCTGCGGAAAACTGATGTACTGCGATAAACTGATGTTTTACGTTAGTCTATTTGGTCTTAACTATTAGCTACTATAAACTGTCGCACCCTAGTTTTTAGCTTCGGCTCAGGGTGACCATTCGTGGAGTCGGGTGGGGTACCTCGATGTCTAAGCACCGTTCTGGACGGTGGCGCTGGATGAATGTTGTAGAAGCACTGAAGACATAGAAGAAACCGTACGCCATCCTCTCGATAACTTGGAATTTTGCTCTCGTATCCCGCGACAGCAAACAACTGATTTTTACAATGCGACCATATTGTATCCACATGATCCCATTGCAAGTATGACCGGCCTTCGAAAATGGCCCGGTTCCACACATGGGCAATACTACATATCCCCCACCAGACTCGTTGGAAGAGGCCTTGGTACGAAATAATATCCATTCCGCACATTTTCATCAATGCCGTGTCTAAAAACGTAGTGTCCGCAGGCGCCGTGCGCTTCACAATTGCATCTTGATAGTTGTACACCACGTCTTCCTGAGATCCCGTGCCGGTCCACTGTTCAATGAGACGTTTCCAAAAGAGCTGAGCCCTGGTGTAGCTCCATATGATGTGGTGAACGTCCGTCTTGTTACTGTTGCAAGCTTGATCCAGTATACACGTGTCAGAACCTGTATGTTGGACAAAGAAGGTGTTTAGCTGTAGCGTAGTGAGACGATAAAGAACCCACACTTGATAATCCGACAAAATGTGATTGTTCTGCCAGATCTGCTTCGGGGATTGGTCCTGAAGAGTAATCCACCATTGGTCACGGGCATGTTTTCGTTCCCACTTGTCTAAGACAGGCAGGAGGTCATTTGCCATCGCTTGATAATACAACCGCTTACTGTTCTTTCTCAGAGACGCTGGAATTCGCCAAATTGAGCGAATATCTTCATCCAAAGACCATGGAAAATCATGTAAGTCGGGATGCGGCTTGCATAGCACAATTTTTTTGTTTACCGTGATCCACTTATCAACAGCGGGATCTGTTGACGAGCGGACACTCCAATAAATTCCACCTTCTATCTGTTGGAGGTGCGTTTTGTGTGCTGTCCCCATGTGTATACCCTCCACCCGGCCGTTGTCAATTTTTCTCCACTTGACGTTAGACAGAATTAAAGGGCATTGAAATAGAGTTATCGAAGGTGCCTGTCCGATATATTGGCCCACCTCCACCCGGGGTGACGCTAATATAATGGAACACAGCCATCTCTTTATCTTGGCGCAAGTTGCGATAATTGATCTGATTGTGGCCTCTGCCAAGTGTACACAATATTAGAAATTCGTTTAATTCGTAAAGTAGCAATGGGTACTTCCGGAATCTTGTAGAATTTCCGATGTTCGCATACTCTAAAGTATATCTTATAGACGACGATATCTTAAAGGCGACGCTCCTATATTTGAAGCAGTTTCGAGGCATATGAGATTTTCATGTGGTACACACTAGAAGGGTTGTCAAAATTAGACCATGATTGTCGTTAAATCAATACTAACTTACATTTTAGCTACGAGGTATAAAACTTGGCAGAAGAAGGATAAAGTGAATCCATTCCCCAATGACCAGCGCACTCCTACAGACGTAGCGTATGCTGTGGCTCGATAGTTTGCCATTGGTGGTGCTTCACATAATTATTATGTGAGTCGTCTCTACCTCAAGGTGATAAAGTGCAATGAAATTTGTTCCTAAGCTACACAAAATTAGCTCATATTTAGAAAGCTAAGCATTTTAATTTCTGACCAAGTCTGATCTTCGAGTGTTTCCACTCCACGATCGCGCATTCAATCGCCAATTCTTTGACGAGTTTTAACAGTTATTAGTCTTGAAGAAATGATAAATTCAAGAACTCTCATACAAAAATCCGGGGCGGTAATATTGAAAGCATTTTTCCTGGGAAGTACTGTAATAGAGATAACTATGGAACGCCAGACCGCAAATTGCAAGCTATGATCTAAAAACTTCTTTGAAAGATGCATTTTATTTCTTTGTGGTATATGATCCATGTTTTCCATGGGCATATGTGGTATATAACACATTCTTTCAATTCTTGGTATTAAACTTTATAGAAAATTTCCTACGTCCTAACTTAACCTAGGGTCAATTTCTGCGTATCATAGAGACCATTTTGCGTTGAAAAATACCCGACCGTGGTCGAGTGGTACGCTGCTCCAGGAGGTTTCGGGGCCAACCAACTTGGTTGAATTTTAGAGTATAATGAGACGTATTCAACCATTTTGCGTCGAAACGAAACTTAGAGACAAACAACTCGAGCAGTTCGACAGGGTGAGTCGCATTTGCTTCAACGACTCCGAATTCTATTAAACACCTTTCAAGTTAGCAAATGGGTTATGTCTCAGGCCTAAAGAGGGCAGGGTTGCGCACTATGTTGTGCACGAGTTGCAATCCACTGCAATTACTACGTGACCCTTAGAGCATAAATTCTTAGTTGATTTTCAAGAAACACTGGACGTTTTCATGGCATCATCTTTTACTCGCATGCAACTGCAGGACGGCAAGTATTCTGCCATAGACGGCGACGTGCGTAGCACATAGCCGATGGCGTAGATGCCCAAGGACCCGTATAGGTAGCAGCATAGACCCATCCATGATCATCTCCCTTCTTCCTCGAATATGCCCACCCAGCTCCTTCTAGTCTTTCAGGCACTTCTGGTGCCACATCATCAAAGTTGTATGAAGACATTTGCAGGTCCAAAGTGCTCCAATGACGGCGTTCTTTTTTGTGCGAGGGTATCCACTTGCCATCTATATAATCTTCATTTTCCCATACACGAAGTGTCTTCTGTCCATCTTTCTATATTACAAAACAAATGTCTAGCTGGATAGTCGTTTTCTCGTCCGGCGACTTGCACGCCTGTTTTAGTGACTCTGGAACTTGCAGTTCATGCGTCTCAACGATCACTTCATTTGGTCGTTGTTCAAACGAGGATAGGGGGAGATACAATTCCCAAGTAGATCGTCTGCTTTTAAGTGATATTGTCTAACACTGAATAACTGTCATTCGGTATCTGCGAAGGTGTAGTTAAACTCGAAACGTTTAGCGGTGCCACACAAAAAAATGTATAGTTTTAGTACATGGGTCCAAAGGTTCAGACCCGATTTCAAAAAATAAGCAAAATATCTTATAGCGACGCGCTTATAATTGAAGCAATTTGGTGTCATGTACCCATCGTCAATAAGATATACTTTAGAGTACGCTCATCCTGAATCCATGCATTGTCTGACCACGGGAAAACGCCCCAGAAATCCTGCAATTGGGATGTCAAAAATCCGCGATGAGGGATTTTCGAGACATCCACAGTAATTGAAAGGATTTGACCAGGTACCATACCACGGGACGGACTTAATCCTAGTGAAGTTGAACAGCGCGTGATCTGGGGTAAGTGTGATCGCGTGTAAGTAACTAAGCCGCATACTTGATCAGAAGTCGGTCCTATGGACTGATCCAGCTCCACTTGTAGTGACTTCTTTTTAGCATTGGACGCGTAGTAGCTCTTCAGGTGCTCGTGCTGTCTTGCTCGAGGTGAGATCAGACCGGTTGGACCTCGTATTAACAGCCCTTTCCAATCGAGCCAAGCTTCTTTATTAATATCCGGTCTGGCAAGCAGCCACCGGAGCGCATCCTTCATCCGCTAAACACGTATTACTATTGGTAAAGCGATTAACCCCAAACCTCCTGCTTGTTTTGGCGTATACATAAGGGTTGGAGAAATTTTATGCCTCACCATAATATCATCGTTCGTCAGTTTAGTCCAAATAAAGCTCTTTTGCATTTTGATGAGCCTCTTTATTATGTCCATGTGCGGGTCGAACCCCTTTGCTGTAAATAGAATTGCAGACACAACAATAGAATTAAACAAAGTTACTCTGTCAACCATCGAGATACCACATTTGGCTGCAGTCGCCATCCTCCGTTTGATACTCCGAATACGTAAAGCCCAATTCTTTTCGCCCATATTGGCGTGGCCAACTTCATAACTCAGGTACCGAACTGTCTCTCCCGGCGGAATGGTGGGAATCCCATGCCATTCCAATAGGGACACTGTTGGGTCCAAAAATAAAAATTAACTTTTGGTGGTCTGGATTTTTAACCCTGACAGCTTACCAAATAGGTGAACCAATTCCAACGCTGGCTTAATTTGACTTGCCTTTTGTAAAAAGACGGTCGAATCATCGACAAACGCAGAGAATGTGTGAGTCCCTCCTCCCTGTTGTAACGTCGGTTTGATACCTTGTACATGTGACGACTGTAAAATAGCTAACGCCAAGGATTCCACTGCTACTATAAACAGTAGTGGGGTCAATGGGCACCCTTGACGTATCCCGGACGTGACTTCCATCGGAGCTGATTTGTCCTTGTTATTAAATATTCAGCAGTTGTACCACAATGAAGATTAATCATTAATTGTACAAAAGAACTGGAAAAACCAAATAATGTGAGGGTAGCAAACAGATAAACCCGATCCAATGCATCATACGCCTTGGCAAAGTCAAGAAATAATATGCCTGCCCCATCTTCGGGTGTGTCAGACTGAGAGCCGGCTGTATTCGCAAGGGTTGCCATCATAATCGTCACTGCTTTGTCCATTTTTCGGCCGAGCACAAATCCTTGTTGTGTTCCTCCAATCAGGGAGCCCAAAAATGTTTGTAGTCGAGTTGCTAAAAATTTGCAAAAATTTTATAACTTGACTGCAATAACGATATCGGTCGGTAATGCAACGCGTCCGAGGAGTCACCTTTTTACGGAGTGGAATTACTAGAGCACGGAGAAAAGACCGTGGTGGTGTCTCTCCCTGTAAGATCCTGCTGTATAATTCCGTGAGAGGCCCCACCATAATATCTTGAAAATCCTTATAAAAGTCATTACTGATCCCATCTTGGCTCGAGGCCTTACGCCGTTCCAAACCCTTTTTCGCCCAAATAACTTCCTCGTCATCCATTGGCGCCATTAGCATAAAATTGTTGTGTGAAGAAACCATTCGTTCTGGAGAAATTTCCATAAAATGTATCAATTCTGCTGATAGTGAAGTCAGTGAGATTGATGAATGTCGTGTCCCCATAATCAGACTTCATGTACGGGCGAAGCGGTCAGGGATACTAAGATTAGTGTCAAAAGTGAGGCCGTGACCGGAAGTAATTTTTGTCACCTTTTGGTCCCGTTCCCATATCGTAGTTCTCCGAAATAGCCATCTGATGTTCTGGATGGACCTGTGTAAGCCCTGTCCCCGGTTGACTAAATGATTTTAAATGTTATAGGACTGGATCGCTATCATTCGCTGTTTACGAGTGGTAGCATTCTTTGTTATAGGCCGTTTTAAAGTCCGCGCCCGCCGCCTCCGGCGGTGAGCAGCTTTTCGTGCTGCATGGTATAATAAGTCTTGGCACCTCGCTATCCATCCATCCCATGTTATTTGCTTTTGTTTAAAACTGTCGAGTAAACAAATTAAATTATTTTCCAAGGGCTGGGCAATTTGTGGTACTTTGTAACCATTGAAAGGGTACCCCGGCATTCTGCATCTTTTGCGAGGATGACGTGGCGAGGTCGCGGGATCTCTTAGTGTTACCAATACTTGTTCATGATCAGAGTAATGGGGGTATTTCCCACTGTAAATTCGCTGAACCATGAGGTAAGAGAAAATGAAATGTAAATACGATCTATCCGGCTCGCCTGGCCTTCTCTCCAGTAGGTAAAATGATCTAGTGCAGTTAGGTGTTCATCATTCAAAGCCGAGGAGCCAAATGTTCCGACATCATGTAAGTTATGCCGGTTAACTAATGTCGATAAAGTGGTACTGTCGGATTTGTCCAATCTGTCGCCTCCTAATCTATCCAGAACAGGAGACTCCACACAATTGAAGTCTCCGGCTAGGAGGATATGTAATGCCACGTCACGTAAAATATTCGAAATTTCCATGAAAAAATTTTCGTAGAGATGCATCTCCGGAGTGAGCATATATGTTGACTACTAGACAATCTTTCCATTGAATCGCAATAAATCGGGACGTCCATTTATCTTTACGCCATGGGACCACTTCAGCTGCTATGAGAGGGTTGATTAGGATTGCGACTCCTTCCTTTTTCTGGGTCCCTATACTCCAAAATGCACAGGGCTATCTGAGATGTGAGTGTCCCCATATGTATTTCCATTGATTAGAAATGTCCTGTGCAATCGTGGTATCAGTAATGTGAGTTTTCTGCAAGAGGTGGAATCGGGGTGTTCGGGGATGAGCAAATTTCCTTCAAGCATGTAGCCAATGAGAAATATCCTCTTTCTTAAATCCACGAACATTTTGTGATAAAATTTGAAATCCTGCCGTGGCATAAGACTCCATGGGGTTTTCTGTGTCAAGAACATCATTTCTTTTAACATATGTAGCGTCGTATATAAATCTTGATGGCAGAGGTCAAAATATGCGTGAGTGCTATCTGGGTTCAATGCTGGGCCGGCCTTGGTGAGATCCATCAAACTCAAAATATCGGGGAGGTTATGGTTCTCCGTTAGATTGGGCTTGACCCTCCGTACATGTGGGAATGACTGTGCGTAGCCCTTAGTAACAAAGGGGATCCATACCGGGTCCTGAGTTTTGTTTGTTGTTTGAGGAGGTTTTGGTAGGTATGGCCACATACGTATCAGATATGTAATCCACTAATAACCCCCAGGCCCCCGTCTGTCCGTTTAGCACATTCTGTACTTTTTCCGCATATAAAGAATTGGCATTACTTACCTCTAAATGTCTGGTTAGTAATGTTACAATGGAGTCCACGGGGTGACAATTTGCTCCGAGGATTGCCGCCACTTGTTCGGCACGAATATGTGCACATAATAAATGTTGCGCTAGTTTCAATGCTAAACCCGGTGCACATAGGCGTATCAGCGGGCTCCCGCCATATTTAACCTGTTTCAAAGCTATCCACTCCTGCGTACTATTCATGATGAGTATCCGATGAGTGGGATGTCGTAATGATTCCAATCTGTCTTCCCACTCTTTGAACCAGGATGGCTCTAAACCCGTTATTTGCCCTTGCTTTCCTTGGTGTATCATATCATACCAGCATTGGATTCTCCAGGGTTGCGTTAGTGTTGTCAATAAAGCCGGGTCTAACCCGTCTAATAGATGATATGCGCCAACGCTCTGCTTAAGAAGGTGGAGTAAATTGTTTCCTTCGCATATAATCGCTTTTTTTTATACCAGAGATAAAGCATCCACTGTTGGAAATGGTATACCTGTCTGCCTCTCCTATTCTGACTTATGCGCATCCCAAACTTGAGCCCAGTTTACAGTCTTTTTCTGGTCCTGACTCGTCTCGTCTATCGTCTCTTCGAAGTCATCAATTAATTCGCGTTGGACTTGCTGCATAGACAGGTCTGGTGTTTCGTTTGGAATAATTCCTTGATCTTTTGATAAAGTCTGTTTATTTGCATCACTCCCACGGGTACATCTTCTTTTGTTGCTCGGTTCTGGGTCCGCTACTGGACTTTGAGAAGGAATATACTCGGAGGTTTGAGAATCATCTGAGGTCAACAGGAGAATCTCAGGTGATTCAATCTGATTTTTCCAAATTTTGTGCAGCCACTGATGTAAAACTGGACGGGATATTTGGTATTGTTGCATCAAGCGGTCTTGTACTGCTTGATTCGAAATATCTAATTGCACAATCCGTTCTTGTTCCGGTACGGATAATCGTCCCACTGTCTCCGTAAGAAAGTGCAGGATTTCACACAATCTGGGATCATGAGTTAAGATAATCTTTTCGATTTCAATTTTTAAGCACGGTGGATTGTAGGCCCTTGAAGCCTGTTTATAAGATATTCCATGTCTCCCTCCCACGTGTCAGGGTTCCAAGGGTTATGCTCACTATAGGTCGTTATTTGACTGTTTTGCGAAATCCCTGTGTCTGAATCTTCGACCATTATTATATCAGTCCTTGTTGACTCCTCAGAGAACTCTTTTGCTTTTTCGGACCATGCTGTCTGATTAGTGTGCTGGCCGTCTTCCTTCTCGTCGTCAAATCTTCATTATCTCCCTCGCTTCCACTAGTGGACATTTCCACATCCGTGGTGTCCGTGGTCGTTTCATTTGTACCTACTCGATTCCCATATAAGTACGCAGTATAGTGGGCTTCACTGAAATGTAATACAATCGGCCATTTTGTTTCATCCTTCGACGCCTCCTTCTTCGCCTAAAGAATTCGATGAACGCAGTCTTCCATTGTTAGGGGATATTCTCCACTAATCAGATACCTTCTGTTGTTTTTGCTTTTAATCTCCGGAGTAAAGCATATCACCCCCGGGGGCTCACCGGTGCTCCCTGAATTGAGAACATATATCTCTTTTTGTAACAACACACTGATACTCGCAAGAGTATCCTTACTTCCCCACGCCTGGGGGTCCACAAGATCTCCTAGTTTTGATCCGCTGAACGCGAAGTCTGAGAAGTAACGTTCAAATTCCTTAAAAGATTCCTTAGAAGAAATATTGTCGTAACCTCGTCCAAGAGCCAAAAGCGTCTGTTTCCGTATCGCGTGAGGGAATTTAATTTCAAAGTCGATCAATGCCCGGGCATAGCATCCTTCCTTCAGTGCTTGAGCTGCTTCTTCTATCATATGATGAGAACCATTATTAAACGACGTCGTCAAATGCTTGCGAAACAGCATATACTTGGCAGTTTCCGGTGGAAGGGGTATTGACTGCTTTTATACCCAATAGATTCTCAACTTGGTCGAGGGTTGATGAATTTAGGGATGTCCCTTCTGTTATTAGTTCTTCAACATGGTGGTTTACAGTACCTTCAAGTTTAGACATTTTCCGAACGAGCGCCGATAATCGTTCCTTATTTTTTGATTCTCGAATCAACAGGTCCGTGTGCTGTTTCTGCTTGGGAACTGTGCTCTTTGAATGGAGAGTCTGGGCCACGTGTTTTTTCTGAGGTAAAACCTGTCTGCCTACTGGTTGGTTGCGCTTAGTCTGAAGAGGTACATGTTTCGGCCGCGATGGAGACGCCGACTGCTGTTGTCTGACAACAGCTGAAATTGACTGACCAGACGGGGGAGACGTCGGCTGCTGTTGTCGGATCGCAGCTGAAATTGACCGACCAGACGGTGTGAGATAGGTGTCCGTTCTTCTGGCTTGATTTTTTCGAGTCACAGTCGTCCATTCAGTTAAAGACTGAGTTGTCTTTGTCCCGTTATTACGCACTAGAGACGGCTCGTTCGCCGGACTGAATAATGCCCCTTTGTACTTGAAGCGTAGACTTGACTTCATTCGTGTCGTGAGTTGTTTCTTCTGTTCGCTACCTCAGTCGTATCCGAGTCCATTAATGATTCGTCACGTTGCTTCTTCAACCTGTCTTCCACAGTGGCCCGTAATTCTTCTAGACTTTTAAAAGTCGGAGCCGGTAGCATAACTTTAGTTAAGTCTTCTTCTGTGATTTTAATGCAATTGTTCTTCAATAGATCCTCCAGGGAAGCATTGCATTTACGCATTGGGTGACCTATGGCCCCACATCTCAAACATTGTCTTTTACCCCTATAGTAGGGTGTACTATCACCAAGAGTAATCCACACCACGAAATTCTCAATACGCCTCTTAAAGGTGGTGGGCAGAATTCTGAATTAAACGTCAATTCCCACTGCGTGGAAGTTTCCGAAAAGGGACCACCACTGTCCATATCTTCGAGTTGAAAATCAACTGCTAGGATTTTATGTAACATACCGTAAAGACGAGACAGGTCCATATTTCGCGTTACATTTTTTAGGACGCATGTGTAATGCCCTTGGTGTCCATACACTGAACCATTTGTCTCCAGTTGATGTTTCCATGGGTCCTTATTACCCGAAGGTTTTGACTGATGCATATTTTTTAACGTGTGATCGTAGCGATGAAATGGAACTTTCATCCCCTCGAACTTTTTTGCTGTTTCTCTGGTAAAAAAATGAGAAAATAAAGAATGGTTACCTGCATTATAACTGATCTTTTTCACCTGAGCGACCATCTTCCATAAAGCGGGAGAGCCGGATTTTCGTGCTGTCGCTGCCGTTGTTATGCTCTCTTGAATGCTTCTTGCGTTGAGAAAGGCCTCCTTGATGGGGCTTTCTCCTTTCAGGTCTAGGATTAAGCATCCCTCTACCTGTGCTCTTATGGTTTGGACTAATCTGACTTGCTCTCCAAACGTCATGATGTACTTGATAAATTGTGGCAATTGACGTGCAATGATAGATCCCTCCACTAGACCTTTCACGATTTTCCATTCGTTATCCGACCCTTCTCGACAAGTAGTAGGGCAACTTTTTCCATAATGTACTTCACATACTTTCCGCAAATGTGTTATTTCCTCTGGAGAATAGTCCTTTGTCCGGAATAGGAAAGGTTTTTGGACCACTTGCTGCTGGTCCGATGTTTGCGTCCCGGATATCTTCGACGCCCAACCTGATAACACAGGAGTGACCAGGTTGACTCCTTTTATTTTTTCCTGCCCTAATGCTTTCCAAAGGATTGCTTCGAAGGACTGGGATGATTTTTGCGCTCCCAATACCGCACTTATTACTTTATCTTTCCATGCCGTCCAGCTTTGTTTATGAGTGATGACTATATTTTCGAAAAGGTCTATCAACCTTTCTACCTCACCATTTTTTAATTTAGGTAGCCGTTTTGCAGTCGGTGATAATCGAGATATCGGTCCTTTTGCTTTGATGAAGATCGCCGCAAATAGTTCTTGAGTAATATCGTACCATGCTTGTACCATAGGTTGCGTGTTTACGGTTTGGGCTAAGCTTACTTTTAGTGCTGCTGCCATATCTTCAGCCGAATGAGCTTGAGGCTTTAAAGATATTGGTGGCGGCGCTAATGTTTTGGTGGTTACGTCACCCTCGTTTTCTTTGTTAATTTGGGTAACGGATTGTTCCTGCAGTGAGGATTTATCCGATGTATCCACCGTTCGTGGGAGATGCGTGGCTCACGTTGAGACATGGGTCTCATTTACCGTTTCTTCTGTGGTAGCTGAGCCGGTTATACATTGATTGATTGTGGGCTTCTCATTTGTGTGGGGGAGTTCAAAACTGGCTTATCGGTATCCGCTATCGGTATATCGGTATCGACGACCGGTTCCCCTTCGGGTTGATCCGCTCCCTTAGACTCCTGGGTTGCAGAGACATAGTCATCCTCCTCCACCCCTGGAGAATATTTTTGGCTGCTGGGGTGTTTCCCCCTCCTATTAACATCTCTCCAGGCCAGAAAGACACCGGCCTAGGCCCGGGGTCATCCTCCATGAAAAGAGGTCCTTTGACTTTAGATTTGGTAATCGTTCTTGTAGCTCCTTTTTTACCCAACCCAACTGTGGTTGATGCTGCGAATTTGGAACTGATCCCGCGCTTTAATAATAATAATAAAGGTAGTCTATTTAGTCTTAACTATTAGCTACTATGAACTGCAGCACTCTTATTTTTAGCCTCGGCTCAGGGTGACCATTCGTGGGGTCGGGTGGGGAACTTCGATGTCTCAACTCCGTTCGGGACGGTGGCGCTGGATGAATGTTGTAAAAGCACTGAAGACATAGAAGAAACCGTACACCATCCTCTCGATAACTTGGAATTTTGCTCTCGTACTCCGCGACAGCAAATAACTGATTCTTACAATGCGACCATATTGTATCCACATGATCCCATTGCGTGTAGGATCGTCCTTCAAAAATCGTCCGATTTCGTAATTGCCACATCCACACATGGGTAATACTGCATATCCCCCACCAGACTCTTTGAAACAGGCCTTGGTATGTCAGAATGTCCATTCCACACATTTTCATCATCGCCGTGTCTAAAAATGTAGTATCTGCAGGTGCCTTCCGTTTGACAATTTCTTCTTAATACTTTGATACGACGTCATCCGTAGATGCCGATCCAGTCCACTGTTCAATGAAACGTCTCCAGAATAACTGGGCTCTGGTGCAGCTCCACATGATATGTTTAACGTCCGTCTTATGGCTATTGCACTCTGGGTCCAGTATACACGAGTCTATACCTGTAGTTTGGACAAAGAAGGTGTTTGGCTGCAGCGTAGTTAGCCTATAAAGCACCCACACTTGATAATCCGATAAGATGTGATTGTGCTTCCAGATCTGCTTCGGGGATTGGTCCTGGAGATTTTTCCACCAGCGATCCCGGCTATGTTTTCGGTCCCATTTTTCCAAAACAAGGAGAAGGTCGTTGGCCATTGCTTGATAGTACAGCCGCTTACTTTGCTTTCTCAGAGACGCTTGAATTCTCCATATTGAGCGTATATCTAGAGAACATGGAAAATCGTGTAAGTCTGGATGCGGCTTACAAACCACAAATTTTTTGTTTGCCGCTATCCACTTATCCACAACTGGGTCTGTAGACGATCGAACAATCCAAAAAATTCCATCCTCTAGCTGTTGCAGGTGCGTGGTGTGTGGTGTCCCCTTTTGTGTGCCTTCCACCCTGCCGGAGTCTAGTTTTCTCCAGTGAACGTCAGACAAAAGTGAGGAACAGTGAAATAAAGTTATTGGAGGTGCCTGTCCAATGTATTGGCCTACCTCCACCCGGGGGGAAGCTAATATTATGGCGCACATCCATCTCATTATCTTGGCGCTAGTATGCGAAATTTGTTCTGATTGTGGTACCTGCCACGTGTACACACCGTTAGAAATTCGTTTGATTCGTAAAGTAGCAATGGGTACTTCCGGAATCTTATAGAATTTCCGTCGAGATAATGTTCGCATGCGCTCATCCTGGATCCA
>MIQA02003304.1:0-45856 GCA_001887855.2 Sclerospora graminicola | reverse complement strand
ATAGCAACTCTTTTCGTGCCGTTATCGACGAGATGATGTTGTAATTCTTCCTGAACGGATAAAAGAAGATACGAGCTGCAAGATGCAAACATTTTTTGTCGACTCGAATGGTTACCAATGAACCTGAGATGTACAGAACTATCTCGTCTATGGATTAAGTCGAAGTCGAGTAGGTGCCAAGTGGTATTCCTGCTGGACTGTAGCTAGTGATGGTGGAGGACGGTTTTGACCAAAGTAATCAAACGTAGATGGAAGGCGTCGCGTCCCTCGTGGTCCGGAGCCTTTTTTGTGTTGTTGTACAGTGCGTTTTCCTGCGCGCTTCGCCCGGCGCTCAGCCCGTCTCTCAGTAGTCGTTGCTGGATCAAGTACTCGTGGTGGTCGAGGGATAGGTGTGCAACCTCGGCCAATTCACCAGTGTGCATGAAAGTCATGGGGGAGGAGAGAGCGACCGTACTTGCGCAGTCGACTTAGCTTGTGTGTGCAGGGCAGACCGGTTACCAGCGTAACATTTCCGGTGCACTGAGTTTGGGTTATTGAGCAGGACTGGAGCACACACTTCTTTAAAGCGTGGGAATCGATGATTTTTGCAACACGGCAAAAGAGAAGGCCTCGCAGGGATGCAGGGAGCTTGATCTCAGCATTGAACACTGCCGTTTTGTGAGCCTTAAGGGAGAGAGACCACGACAATTTCATCCGTTTGTACACAGTAAGTAGATTGCCATCCGAGTCATTTAGCCACGCCTTTAATTTGGCATGATAGCCCTCGTCGCGTGATGTACTTTTTAATCCAAAATGAGTAACGTTGCCTGTTCAGCATCAAACGATCCGAATTTCCCATATATCCAACCATACAACGTCAATATACGATGCTTCTACTGGTGACAGCTCATGAAAATGCACCGCTGCTGTTCATACTCCGCTGTTGTTGTAGATTGTGTCAACGCTATGACAGCATCACAAAATGCCCTATGTTCTTTGGAGTCTTTCCACTTCGGATTATTTGCTGTGTGTGCCTCGCCATCTATAACTTTGGGATAACTGCGAGTTGTAGCATGACTCTCCGCATCTTTAATGATATGCCAGTGACAAAGCAGCACAGGCACTGATTGAAAAACAATTTTGAGAGCGTTCAGCAGGGCAAGATCACGGTCCACGAATATAAACTGTGGATCCGGGATTATGTTCTTGACAAGAGCTTCCTTGAGGCAGACCATAGCTCACTTATAGTCTTCTGTAGTCTCTCCAATCATAAAGGCATATGCCAGATGTACGGTCGTGTTCATACCCCTTACGGCGACCACGTTGAGAAGTGGCATTCCAAATCGATTTGTTTTATATGTGCAGTCCATTAGAGTTATGTCGGGACTCGCCTTAAATACCTTTAGCACCGCACTCCACGAGAAAACGAGATGTGTAACTCGACCTTCTATGTCTACGCGATATGCTACCTCATACCGGTCAGCGCTAAGTAGCTCGAACAGATGCCACACTCGTGTCTTTTCACCAACGTCCTCTGCTTCCAGAGCGTAACGAACATTGTATATGTCCCGACCCTGGACCGTCGTAGTTCTATCCATTGCATAGATACGTGCAAGCGTCTGTCCTGCACTTACACTTGCGGCGTAATCAGCAATGATTGTTGCTTTCACGTCTTCACTCATATCAGCCTATCGATTCGCAGGGTGGGAGGCTGCATCAATATACATTCCATGGTTGTGATTATTAGCCCGCTCGTTTGAATGGATCACTCACTCGTTGTTTCGGTAAAGATCTACAAAACAAGAGCTCCACAGCAAATTCGATGCAACCACCACTTGAAGCTGATTAATTGACCATTAATCCATTCTTCCCCAAAGTGAATAATCTCAAGAATTGCTATACGGACGCTATGTGTAAAGCTGATCACATTCGCGGTAAAATCAGCTTCGTTTGCCTTAAATCTGCACATTTCATGTCTTCGCCGCTAGACGACCTACAGTCACCATGGCAAACATTTGTGCTTAGTAAATACTTGACCGTGGCGACAATTGACGAGGTGGAGACGAAATTCAGCGATCTAAAAATTGTTGACATCAAGGAGGCCGAGGAGTGCATGCAAGATTTAAAGGTCTGAAGACGCTAGATACTGCTGGCAGCCTCCACCCCCATGTGGCTGCTAACGTTCCGCACAATTTCTGGCTCTATGACTACACCTCGTTGGAATGTAACTAGGTATCTAAAAATATCACTTGCATGGTAACGATGATTACGATTAGAAAGTGGGTTTCTCTTATAAAATATGGATTGAGTTGTCACTTACCCAAAACTATTGACGTTCTACTTCGGGCGTGAACGTATCCAAGATCAACTCCTCCGATCCAGCTGTATCACAAATCTTCACACACCACGGACGTAGCAAGAACTTGCCACGATAATCCAGCGGTTTGACTTGCATGTCCCTTGCCAATGGAAGATATCCCTTTTTATCACCATTTCCCGTCTTATCATGGAACGGATTTCTCGATCTTTCGAGTTTCCCTTCTTCATGTTTTAGGTCCGTTTCTGACAACTGGACATATCGCCTCCAATTGGCCTGCAAATTCCTCACACTATGAGCCCTTTTATCCAAATAAAACTCTTTCTAGCAAACTTCGGGCGCTGTATTGACAACCTCTTGTTCTGTCTGCATCTCGACAATGTCACGTACTCGTGCAGCATGTCCAGAATCCATACATGGAAACGATGTCGGTAAAGTTTCGCAATGTCTAGTACGTCATCTGTCACTTTGAGAGACCTAGTGAGCTCTTGATCATAGAAGACAACAACATAACCGCCAGCTCTCGATATGTATGCGTAGCAGCGTACAGATCCAATAGCCCTCGCAACGCACTTAGCGACATCGTCTCGTTCGTGACTATACATTGATCGAGTAAATAATTACCCTTTTGACTTAATGACAACGGTAGTGCTGCCAACTGCTTACGAAAGAGGGCAGGTGCCATCAATTCCGATATAAAGAGAAGGACGTGGAGCAGTCTGTGGCTTCGGCAGCGTGCATAAGTGCGCATTTAAATGAACGAAGCTGGAGTCGATACAAGTCCCGGAAATCCCGTACGATATCAACAAAAAGTTCTGTGTCATCTAAAAGACCCAAATGCACACACAAAAGCTGCCTAACTGCATCATCTCCTACGGGCATGACACAAATTAAAGATATACAAGTGGATATGTGACATTCTGACCAATAGAATTATGTGGGGTGGGGGCTCAACAATAAAATTATTTTGTTGTTGAGGCTGACCAATCAAAAAAGCTAATAAATTCGGGGTGGAGGCTGGCTAACAAAAAGGTGGGGGCTGAGTAACCGATCCCTATTATTATTATTATTATTATTATTATTTATTATTATTATTATTATTATTATTATTATTATTATTATTATTATTATTATTATTATTAGGGCGCTGATAGCTGGACCACACCCTTTTGATAAATGGACCACACACCCCAGGTCTGATCAATCAGTGCCCTTTAAATAATTGAATAAAATAAATTACTTTCAATTTTAGTAGCGCAATCACAAACTCGTCTTTGTCTTGGACGAAGCCTGTGGTAGTGACGATATCAACTTTGCGACGACATCATCTGCGCTGCACCATACGACACCGTAAGTTCAGCAACCGATACTGAAGTTGGTTAACAGCGCTCACGTATTCTCTTTCTCGTTGTATTCAACGTTTAGAAATGCCCGAAAATCATATCTATTGAAAATCACAGATATTTTTAGCTCACTGTAGCCATCGATCACTTCATCAGTGCCAAATGCATGATATGTGAACTTAGGGGAAAACCATCTGAGATCGTTCGCTTCAACTTGATCGGCGTTTGTTTCTGTTAAAGGCAGAACGGGGTTAGAGATACATGACACTAATAATAGCAATTCAATTCTGTGGATACCAATCGCTAGGAATGTTGCAGTTGTTGACGAAACTGATCGTGCAAAGCGAACACGCTTTACGTTGGACGTCTGCTTTTCGTCCTCCATTCTTATTTTTAATAATGAACGATACATTATTTTATGGGAAGAGTGACCACGACGTTGACGTTCAGCAAAATGGAACGCAACTGGAACAGAACGACAACTTGCGAACCTTAGAAACCCGGCCTTTTCCAATGCAAGTATCTTTCAAATTTCTTTATTTTCTCTCAACGACGCGCCCAACATGGTCATAAACATGCATACCAGTAGTTAGTGTTTCTTCGTGAGTTTCTCGAATCTTTGACGACCGATGTGTTATGTGACTGCTATCAAGACTTCATACAACAAGTGCGATGATGATCTATTTCAGTCTGCCAGACTGGACATACTTTTGTTGCATTCGAGCTTTAGCAACGCGACATCCATTTAATGTGGCATTCCACATGAAGTCTTTTTCGAAAGTCTTTTATCTGGAAGGACTGACAATGATGCTCGATGGCCTGATGGTTAAATTAGGTTGTGTTCTAATTAGTGTACTGGCAGTGTAGTCAAAATGTTCCCTACTCGCCGTGGCTTCTGATTGGTCAGATCTAGGGTGTGTGGTCCATTTATCATAAGGGTGTGGTCCAGCTATCATCGCCTTATTATTATTATTATTATTATTCTATTATTATTATTCATTATTATTATTATTATTATTATTAGGGACTACCGTTGTCATTAAGTCAAAAGGGTAATTATTTACTCGATCAATGTATAGTCACGAACGAGACGATGTCGCTAAGTGCGTTGCGAGGGCTATTGGATCTGTACGCTGCTACGCATACATATCGAGAGCTGGCGGTCATGTTGTTGTCTTCTATGATCAAGAGCTCACTAGGTCTCTCACAGTGACAGATGACGTACTAGACATTGCGAAACTTTACCGACATCGTTTCCATGTATGGATTCTGGACATGCTGCACGAGTACGTGACATTGTCGAGATGCAGACAGAACAAGAGGTTGTCAATACAGCGCCCGAAGTTTGCTAGAAAGAGTTTTATTTGGATAAAAGGGCTCATAGTGTGAGGAATTTGCAGGCCAATTGGAGGCGATATGTCCAGTTGTCAGAAACGGACCTAAAACATGAAGAAGGGAAACTCGAAAGATCGAGAAATCCGTTCCATGATAAGACGGGAAAGGGTGATAAAAAGGGATATCTTCCATTGGCAAGGGACATGCAAGTCAAACCGCTGGATTATCGTGGCAAGTTCTTGCTACGTCCGTGGTGTGTGAAGATTTGTGATACAGCTGGATCGGAGGAGTTGATCTTGGATACGTTCACGCCCGAAGTAGAACGTCAATAGTTTTGGGTAAGTGACAACTCAATCCATATTTTATAAGAGAAACCCACTTTCTAATCGTAATCATCGTTACCATGCAAGTGATATTTTTAGATACCTAGTTACATTCCAACGAGGTGTAGTCATAGAGCCAGAAATTGTGCGGAACGTTAGCAGCCACATGGGGGTGGAGGCTGCCAGCAGTATCTAGCGTCTTCAGACCTTTAAATCTTGCATGCACTCCTCGGCCTCCTTGATGTCAACAATTTTTAGATCGCTGAATTTCGTCTCCACCTCGTCAATTGTCGCCACGGTCAAGTATTTACTAAGCACAAATGTTTGCCATGGTGACTGTAGGTCGTCTAGCGGCGAAGACATGAAATGTGCAGATTTAAGGCAAACGAAGCTGATTTTACCGCGAATGTGATCAGCTTTACACATAGCGTCCGTATAGCAATTCTTGAGATTATTCACTTTGGGGAAGAATGGATTAATGGTCAATTAATCAGCTTCAAGTGGTGGTTGCATCGAATTTGCTGTGGAGCTCTTGTTTTGTAGATCTTTACCGAAACAACGAGTGAGTGATCCATTCAAACGAGCGGGCTAATAATCACAACCATGGAATGTATATTGATGCAGCCTCCCACCCTGCGAATCGATAGGCTGATATGAGTGAAGACGTGAAAGCAACAATCATTGCTGATTACGCCGCAAGTGTAAGTGCAGGACAGACGCTTGCACGTATCTATGCAATGGATAGAACTACGACGGTCCAGGGTCGGGACATATACAATGTTCGTTACGCTCTGGAAGCAGAGGACGTTGGTGAAAAGACACGAGTGTGGCATCTGTTCGAGCTACTTAGCGCTGACCGGTATGAGGTAGCATATCGCGTAGACATAGAAGGTCGAGTTACACATCTCGTTTTCTCGTGGAGTGCGGTGCTAAAGGTATTTAAGGCGAGTCCCGACATAACTCTAATGGACTGCACATATAAAACAAATCGATTTGGAATGCCACTTCTCAACGTGGTCGCCGTAAGGGGTATGAACACGACCGTACATCTGGCATATGCCTTTATGATTGGAGAGACTACAGAAGACTATAAGTGAGCTATGGTCTGCCTCAAGGAAGCTCTTGTCAAGAACATAATCCCGGATCCACAGTTTATATTCGTGGACCGTGATCTTGCCCTGCTGAACGCTCTCAAAATTGTTTTTCAATCAGTGCCTGTGCTGCTTTGTCACTGGCATATCATTAAAGATGCGGAGAGTCATGCTACAACTCGCAGTTATCCCAAAGTTATAGATGGCGAGGCACACACAGCAAATAATCCGAAGTGGAAAGACTCCAAAGAACATAGGGCATTTTGTGATGCTGTCATAGCGTTGACACAATCTACAACAACAGCGGAGTATGAACAGCAGCGGTGCATTTTCATGAGCTGTCACCAGTAGAAGCATCGTATATTGACGTTGTATGGTTGGATATATGGGAAATTCGGATCGTTTGATGCTGAACAGGCAACGTTACTCATTTTGGATTAAAAAGTACATCACGCGACGAGGGCTATCATGCCAAATTAAAGGCGTGGCTAAATGACTCGGATGGCAATCTACTTACTGTGTACAAACGGATGAAATTGTCGTGGTCTCTCTCCCTTAAGGCTCACAAAACGGCAGTGTTCAATGCTGAGATCAAGCTCCCTGCATCCCTGCGAGGCCTTCTCTTTTGCCGTGTTGCAAAAATCATCGATTCCCACGCTTTAAAGAAGTGTGTGCTCCAGTCCTGCTCAATAACCCAAACTCAGTGCACCGGAAATGTTACGCTGGTAACCGGTCTGCCCTGCACACACAAGCTAAGTCGACTGCGCAAGTACGGTCGCTCTCTCCTCCCCCATGACTTTCATGCACACTGGTGAATTGGCCGAGGTTGCACACCTATCCCTCGACCACCACGAGTACTTGATCCAGCAACGACTACTGAGAGACGGGCTGAGCGCCGGGCGAAGCGCGCAGGAAAACGCACTGTACAACAACACAAAAAAGGCTCCGGACCACGAGGGACGCGACGCCTTCCATCTACGTTTGATTACTTTGGTCAAAACCGTCCTCCACCATCACTAGCTACAGTCCAGCAGGAATACCACTTGGCACCTACTCGACTTCGACTTAATCCATAGACGAGATAGTTCTGTACATCTCAGGTTCATTGGTAACCATTCGAGTCGACAAAAAATGTTTGCATCTTGCAGCTCGTATCTTCTTTTATCCGTTCAGGAAGAATTACAACATCATCTCGTCGATAACGGCACGAAAAGAGTTGCTATGTTCCATTTGTTTCCATGATAATCATCCGGATAAGCGCCAACTGAAGCTAATGGATCAAAAAGTAACGACGGAAAGAAGTGAAACACCGAATTATCTAGCGCCAACAAATACTCTATTTTCACTCCACTAGTATCCGATGGAGCGACGAATAACCAAGGTCACGAATAAAAACAAAAACTCTTGGCAAAAGTTGTTATTCCAAGACTCGAACATGGCTGTCATTATCAACCAATTTAGAAATAGCTTGCTTGGGTTGCTTTGGGCATACGTCATATACTGCGCACGAAACAGAGATAACAGAGATAATCTTTGTGTAGAATCAAACCTAGGACCTTCCCTTGCGGGGGCCGTTCCATTGAGTCACCAAAAGTGGGGGTTAGCTAAAAGAAAAAGCGTACAAACCTGGAGGACCAAGGGGGAATTAACCTTCGAGAAAGCGACAACCCTGCTTGCACCACCGTGTTCGACACGACCCCCTCTGTAACAGGCTAACTGTTGCACGGCTTACCCTGTAAAATTGCAGTGAGGAAGCGTGCAATTGAGTAGGACCAAATGTAAATTTGGTCCTCCTTAGTTTACCTTAGATAAACTTAGAATAGACTAATTAATTAATTAATTATTCACTTAAATATATATATAGGGCGCTGATAGCTGGACCACACCCTTTTGATAAATGGACCACACCCCCAGATCTGTCCAATCAGAAGCAACAGATGCGTAGGGACATTTTGACTACAGTAGTACACGGTACTAACTAATTCAAATGCTACAGTAGCAACCCGCATACAGTAGGGTGCACATGAAGAAAACAATGGGGGCGTGTAAGTACTCAATACATGGTACCTTGTGCCAGACAATATAAAAGGAGTAATAATTAAGGAGGGAGAAAACAAACATTAAGATGTTAAAGGACGCAATGATGTAGGCGACAAACATTAGCAAGAGGAAAAAAGTATGAGTGGCTTGGTTTTTGCGGATTAAAAGTCTCATTGCCGTGTTTTTTTTTATGAACAGGTTGAATTCATAGAGCAAGAACTTGAAAAGTTAAGGAAAGTGGTCTTTCGTGTTTAAGAAAGAAGCGATTGCGACGAAGATGCAAAAGAAAGTAAGGTTCGACGTGCGAGCAGTAGTGGTGCTGAGTCGAAGATTGACGTTCGCACAAATCGAGTGTTTCTCGATGAATTTGTCCAAAAAATCAGTGATCGGTTGAGCATTGCTGAGGGTGCAATCACATCAGCTACCAAGACTCAATCGAAGATGACGCAGATTCAGTGCCATCGAGCGATGCAGACAACGCAGGTTCAGTGCTCCCAGTTTACTGGTCACGCTGACGATGGCTAACAAAGACCGTAGATGACCATATCGATTGCAGGCAAAGAGACATAACAACAACACCGTCTTGAAGTGTCGGGTCTTTCCGCGTGACGTTGTAGCTTTGTGCCTTCGTCCACGCATGGATAGCGCACACATCCTCCTCAGCGGAATCGTAGGTAGCCTCCAGTGGAGGTGGTATTTTTGTCATCTCGTCGTCGGTCCCTCCTTGATCGATTGAACGGCTGGAAGTGGTATAGCAGCTGCCTCATCGATGGCCACACGCTCAGCGTAAGCAAGCTTCTCGTGATGTGTGAATTGTTTGACGGTGGTCGCGATAGATGTTGACACGAACCACGGCGTGGTTAAACTCTGGATTGGTGCTTTGTATAATTGGTGCTACGCGCATCAAAACCCTTGAACACAAAATCAAAGACAGTCTTAAGGTTTTCAGGGGTTGGGGTGGTCACAAACCTTACAGCGTCGAGCAATCCGAGCGATTATGGAAACGTAAGTTCTACCGATGAACGCTGTTCTCCGTTGATCACTAACTATGCTGGATACGACAGGGAGGATGCTCAATTATCCAGTCTATACAGATCTACTAACAATGACAGGTGGGATGATTGATAAATTTGTTTAGGTGCTCCTAAACTGTGGCTAAATGTGTTTTTTTTTTCTGTATTAGAAATAATGTGCTTCTTTACGAAGTCTCTTGCATAATTAACGGTATTCCTGTGGCTTCATGTAACATATGGGTAAGAATAATTTATTAATTACCACGCTCACAGATGAGTCTAATGTTGTCTATGCGCCTGGCCTGTCGTGGTATTTTCTCATGGTAGGAACTTGATATCGGACCATGGTGCCCATGTTCGCGTACACGACCGTGGTTTCTTTTGAAGACGTCGTCAATGTTACTCAGACTACTCCTTTTGGTATCCAAGTTGTGTTTGTGAAGTTGGACTCGCTGAACCATGCAAAGGGAATTACAATTGCGATGGGACTTGAAGTAGACTTGCTGTTTTTTCAGCTACTGGTTCAGGTACCAGCAGTATATACAAATGGGGGGGGATGATGAAGTGACGTTTCGATTTGAACTTGTAATAGGTTTTCTCAATGCACCAACGTGAGCATGAAGCAAATCTTGCTATGTTACCGTCGCAAGAAACCCAGAAAGAAAGTGAACTTAGCAATGGCATAGGGAGGAGCCTAAAGAGGAAGCAGGCCTTTCACGTGTGTGCTTCTAAGTTTCTCACCTACCCTTTACTTCGGCGATGATTTTTTCAGCATTTAATTGAGTTCGTCCAGGTGCAATTCGACCTGCCGATGCTGCCAGGATGAAGTTGATAGATCAATGGCATAAAGTTTCCAACCTAAAGTAGATAGAATATCTAATGATTTATCAGCGACGAGACGATATTTCCTTGTTCCAGCAAATGTTACTGTATTCAACCCGAAAGTCGCAGAACTAGTGACTGATAAGAGTGAGAAGAGATTTTTGACGAGCTATCTCAAAACATTTGTGATCACCTAGATGAGATCTTTTCGTTAGACAAGACTGACTTTGACCTTCTTCATCCTCGACGAATTTTGGTCCCGCGAGTGTAGCGCACCTACGATCGACGCAAAACCATTTGGGGATTTGGGCTAACCCTTCCGCACAATGCGAGGTTTCTTACGGGTAGATTTCCGCTTCGCAGACGCCTCTTTCTTGAGGTTAGGAGGTGTCTGCATCTGCACGTCGTGCTGGCCTTGTATTTGCTTATTGTACTTCTCAATCTGTCGCTGCATTGCTAATTCTTTAGCCTTGAATGCGCTCTTGTTAGCAGCAATGGTTTTACACAACTCAGTTACCTTCTCGCGCTGCATCCGAAGTTCAGATTCCAGATGACTAGCACGTGGACGTATTCCTGCTCCTTCAGGATGGCAACTACGAGATAGTGAAGTGATCCATCTGGACGCTTGATACGTTCGAAGATATTACTGTATCCATAGGCTTTAGGACCCGCTAAAGCCATGCCCAGAGCTGCTGATTTACCACGTCCTTGTGCATCTTTGTCAGTGCTACTGTTGAGCGCAACGTCTTCTCTGGTACAGCCTCTACAAAGGTGAGAATGGCATTAGCTTGATCAAGCGTGCGCGTTTGTTTAACCGGCTGAGTATCGTGCAGTGACGCCTTAAAATCCTCTAGCTCCTGTTCGTCCTTGGTGAGCTCTGCCGCAGGTTTGCGGGGAGAAAGTGGCTTAATTTTTTGGGTGCGTTTAGAAATTGGCAGGACGTTGAGTTCGTCATCCATCGTTGGCACGAAGCCAAAACGCTCGTTATATCTACACATACCACGTCCAGCTGAGACATCAGTGCGAAAAAAACGCGCATGCACGTCCATAGTCATTGTCTAGAGCGCTCATAGTGCTTAGAAGCATGGCGATGACACCACCTCTCTCGAAAATTTCAATAGTGTGTATCATTATGATGGGCGTGATTGCCTTAAAATCTTACAGAACGCACATGCCATAGGTGCTACCTAGCATCTTATGCGTCTCTTTATAATAACACCATCAAATGTCGGTGGAGGCGATGAAAAGCTCCAATGGGTCATCCTTGCTAGGATCATAAAGGCCACGCTGCTGCTTCTTTATTTGGCACATGCGCTTCTGTCGGTGTGTTGAAAAGCCCAATTCCTTTTTGTAGCACCTCAGTACGCGTGGGCGCGCCTTGACTGCAGTCTTACACAGGATATAGTGGAGATTCATCACCTGATCTTTACCATTGCCACCCACTCGCACCACAAACGAGTGAAAGTTTTCTTTTTACAAGTCTCCAGTAGCGTTCGCACGAGCGAGTCCACTTTTGTTTTAACCATGCCAAATGAAAGTACCTTCTTTAGCGGGTCACGAGCTGCCACGACTGGTCACACCATTTCTTCATAGCTATTACCTTCTTAGGCGGTTCGCTAACATGGTGTAGGAAAGTGCGCGAAAACCATCTACCTCAAAGGCGAATTAGGTCTTGGTCTAGTTCACAATCGAGCCCCATATCCAGGAGCTGGTAGTCAAAATGTCCCTCCGCATCTGTTGCTTCTGATTGGTCAGATCTGGGGGTGTGGTCCATTTATCAAAAGGGTGTGGTCCAGCTATCAGCGCCCTTATATTATATAATTCCTCTGTCTTAATCTAGCAGATTTACTATTAATAATATTCTTTTAGCCAAATTGGATGAATCTCACAATACTACGACTACTACCCTAAAATGCATGTCATAGGCGACTGCCACTCATAGGCGGGGCCCACTATTAAGAGCTAAAACTTTACACATCAGCTTTTATGCAACTATACTACCCTAACTTATTTTAGGAATAGTCCTAGTGATCCGAAATTAGGTTCGAGTCATCCTGATCCAGACCATTGCGCGTCCTCTCATATCGAGACACGCGGAGGTAACCTAAGCTAGCCTATGGTCAGACAGTGCTTCTACGTGTCGATAAACTTGGTACACACTTCGAACCCCATGTCACGCATACAAAAGGTTAGTGTTTTACACATAAGTTTGGTATTTTGCACATAATTTTGGGTAGCCCACTGTGACTTTTTACGAGTGCTTGTCATAAGCGACAACAGCAGTTTTGACAGGGTTTGGTAGTACCGTGTAATAATAATAATAATAATAAAGGTAGTCTAATTAGTGTTAACTATTAGCTACTATAAACATATTGAGTCTAGTATGTAACTTCGGCTCAGCTAACATGGCACAGCTAGTGGAACTATCTCGACTGGCTCGACCAAGTCTGGTGCGGGGGTTTTGTTGATCCGGTGCTGGGGTGAGGTCGAATAAGCACTTGATACTGATCTTCAGTCGGATCCCTTCCTCGCGTGTTTCTGGAATTTTGGATTCGTAGTCTGCAACCGCTTCCAATTGCGCTTGACATTGACTCCAAATAAATTCTTGGTGATCGCTGGCGGTCTTCACGGTACCTTGAAATATCACCTGATTACGTAATTGCCACATCCACGAAGTCGCAATGCCACATATCCCACTCCATAGTCTGTCGAACACTTCTTGATAGTCTTCACTGTACCAGCCATGTTTATTCATCATTGCCTGTTTGACCGGCTTACCAATTGGAGGCGCTTGCCTCATCACGATTGCTCCTTGGAATTGTTGTAGAGCTAATAGTGATTGATCGCTTCCACTCCAGTGACAGATTAACCGTTTCCAAAAATCCTGTGCCCTCTTGCATTCCCAAAATATGTGATACAGTCCAGTTCTCCTGCTACTGCATCTCCTGTCTAGTTCACATCCAGAGACGCCGACTCCGCGTTCATAGAATGTGTTAAGCTGCATGGTAGAGATACGGAATTGGACCCAGACTTGGTAATGCGTTAAAATATTCGTATGTTCCCATACCTTGTTTGGTTCTATGTCTTGTAATTGTTTCCACCAATCGTTCTCAGAACATTTCCGCTGCCATTTCTGAAGAAGGGGTTTCAACTGTGGGGCAACTCCATTAAAATAGAACCGTCGAAACGATTTACGAAACTTCGCCCATATCCGGTTGACTGGAGTCGTATCATCTGACGGCCACCCGATTAGATGTACCTCAGGGTGCGGATGGAAGGCTATCCTATTGTTCACTAATGTGTGTCCTCCGATCGGATCGTGTAGGGAACTGCTTAGAATTTTCCACAGAATCCCATCTGCTTGTTGTTTCGCTATCACACATGTTTCCTGCTTGTCATTGTAACCGGAAATAATTCCTGTTGAGGTTAGTTTCCAAGTTAGGGTCTTGAGCGACACTGGTCCATTACAAATCTGCAGGGGCGGGGCCTCTCCTAAATAGTGCCCAACCGAAACTCTGGGTGACGCAATTATCACCGCACAGAGCCACCGTCCCACTTTGGCCCGGGTGTGGGATCTCCCATGAACTCCTATTACCTGCCACACAAACGAAGATTTAGTTAGTCTCTGAATATGTAGATCCCGAATCGCAAGCTGGGGTATCCGATCATATTTCGTCGATGTCAATTCCATTGCGTGCCCATCTCGAATCCATGGGTTCATAGCCCAACCGTAAGTTCCCCAAAAGGGAACAGAATGACTCGGCAACTCGCTGTGATACGGATGTGCGTCAATGTCCAATTGAATGATGAATCTCTCTCCGTGCGTAAGACCAATTCCTTTATTGTCGAGCGATGCCTCCATCCTACGGACAACCGGAGGTAATTCCCTTAATGTGTAGGTCTTGATGCTCATTTGCTCCGAGTAACGTGGACCCATCCATTCCATTACCTCACGTCGTAAGCTTCGTCCTGCCATAGCATCTACCACGCTGCATGAGTTACACTCCTTATATCCTTTGACTGGAGATAAACGTTCCCCTGATAGAAGAGGCGTCCCAATGCCCGTTAGACTTAGCCAAGCCGACTGATAGTAGTCCTTCGCCGCTAGAAGCCATTGACACGCAAGTTTTAGTCTCTGGATTCTTAATGCAACAGGAATCGAAATTAAACCAACTCCCCCTGCTGCATGTGGCGTAAATAGAAGTGCAGGTGACATCTTGTGCCGTCCTTTTTCGCTCGCTGTTGTCTTCCTCCACACAAAAGCCTTCTGAATATTGACGACTTCTTGCAATATCTCCACCGGAGGATCAAACATCCTAGCAGTGAATAGCAACGAAGGGATAGCAATCACATTAAATAGTTGTACACGATCCATGAATGATGTCCCGCATTGTGTTGCTGTCGCAAGTCTTCGTTTGATAGAACTTAATCGTAGAGCCCAATTGATTGTTTGTAATTCTCCCCATCCAAATTGATACCCTAAATATCGAACAGTATTCCCTTCTGGTAAAACCGGTAAACCGTACCACTTTTTTGGTACATACTGGGAATTTAAAAAAACAAACTGACTTTTAGTTGGTTGAATTTTTAATCCTGAAAGATCTCCAAACCTGTTAACCACTTTCAATACTTCTGGTATCTGCTCCGCATGTTGTAGGAACACGGTGGAGTCATCTACAAACGCGGAAAATCGGTGGTAAACATTCAAGTCATTCTTCAGAGGTTGAACACCTATTAAATCAGGGTTAGCATTCAAAGCAAGTGCCAGTGGTTCAACCGCGAGGATGAATAACAGGGGGGCTAATGGGCACCCCTGTCTTATACCTGAAGTAACAGAAATCGGGTTTGCAAGCTGATTGTTCACGAGAAATTCTGCTGTTGTTCCGGCGTGTAACCGGTCCATCAGATCCACAAACTCCGCTGAAAAACCAAATAATGCTAACACTGCTAGTAGATAACTTCTTGCTACTGTGTCATATGCCTTACTGAAGTCGAGGAATAGCACCCCTGCGCTGTGCGCCGCTGACACCTTCGTTTTTTCTCGGTAAGCTTCAAAGGTTGCCTTCATTAGAATAACTGCTTTATCCATCTTTCTTCCAAGAACAAATCCCTGTTGCGTCTCTCCGATCAAATTCCCTAGAAACCGCTGAAGGCGCCGTGCCAAAATCTTGGCCAACAATTTATAACTGGTTGTTAATAGAGAGATGGGTCGGTAATCTAGTGCATTGTTAGAGTCACCCTTTTTTCGTAAAGGTATGACTATGGCTTTCAAGAATGACGTAGGTGGTTGTCCTCCATTCAGAATATCGTTAAACGTCTGCGTTAACGGCTCCACTAATATAGACGAGAAATCCTTGTAAAAATCATTTCCAATGCCATCCTGGCCAGCGGCTTTTCTCCTATCTATACTTTTGATCGCCCATTCTACGTCATCTGTTGTAATTTCTTCCAGTAATGCTAGATTCTGTGCATCCGTCACTTTCCTGTCTGTTGGTATCGTCGTGAATCTTTGTACTTCTTTCCACATGTCTGGTTCTGCGATTTCGCTATGATTGTGGCTTAAAATTCCTGACCAGGTCACTGCGAAGCGGTCTGGAATCGATAAAGTTGGTGCGAAAGGTGGTCCTGATGTTGCAAGGATTTGCGATACTGTCTGGTCTCTTTCCCAGACAGATGCTCGCTTAAACAACCATCTTACATCTGATTTTGATCGATGCAATCTCGCTCCTCTTCGTATTGACTTTTCTTGGTGCAGTGATTCCGCTATAGCTGAAACCATATTCTTGCGTGTGACCGCTGTTTCACTGATAGTCCGTTTAAGGTGCTGCACTCTTTTCCGCCTCTTCCGAGCCAACGTTCGCCTCACCTTATAAACAGCCTCTTTGCACCAGTCAATTATACTATCCCAATGAGGAGCTTGCTTCATACTCCATTGATGATCTTCTAATTGTTCCATTATCATCAACTTTGCTCGTTCCCCATGTGATCCTGGGAATGGATACGAAAATTTGCGAGCCGGTGTGAGGCTTCTAGATACGCTTGGATCCTTTAAAATTAAACTGACTTGATTATGATCTGAAAACACTGGTGGAGGATCTACCTCCACCCAGACCACCCAATTGACCCATTTTCCAGATACATAAAATCTGTCCAGCCGGCTAGCTTGTGACCCTCTCCAATAGGTGAAGTGCTGATGGGGTTCAATAGTCAATTCTTCTAAAGGGGATATCATTAAGTGTCGTGCATCCTCTAATTTCCATTCAGTTACCACCCGTCGCAAAGCTTTGCTCTCCGGCCGGGTCGATCTGATACCCCCATGGCGGTCTAAAGTAGGCGAATCGACACAATTAAAGTCTCCACCTATTAAACAGTGCCGTGGACAACGGATGAAAATTTGTCGCATCGAATTGTAAAAGGTTTCACGTCCCTTAACATCTCCAGATGGCCCATAAACATTCATAATTATACTTTCCTTCCACTTCAAAACGATTAAACGTTGTGACCAATGCTCTTTCTTCCATGGTAGTATATGCGGGGCAATCGCTGGTGTTAGCAGGATCGCTACCCCTCCCTGTTTTTTTGGAAAAATGCTCCAGTAAGACAACAATTTATATTGATCCACCTTTCCCCACATCAGAGCCCACTGTTTTGCCATTGCTTCACCATCCGAGAACGAATCCACGTCAGTTTCTTGAAGAAAAATCATTTCAGCTGATTTATTCGGATATCCCCGTCTCCATGCTGACATCCAGGTATTTATGTCTTTATGGGCAAACCCTCTGACATTCTGACTGATAATTAAGTTTGTGTCTGCCTTCGAAAATCTACCTTGTTCTTTCGCATCAGCACCAAATTTCATGTCCTCGAGCATTCTGTATTTCACATAAGGTTCCAATTTGTCTAATGAGAAATACGTATGGTGACTGATATCAACTGTTTCGGTGCCCTTAATGACGAACTGGACTCTCCTGGTCCAGATGTTGGTTTTCGGTATTTTTGGCCATTTGTAACAAAGTTGGGGCATGACAAAATTCGAACAAATCCCTCCATGCTTCTGGTGCCCCTTTCTTGATTAATTGAAGCCTTTCTGCATAGTCTTGTCTTTGGTTCACTACCCGTAGATGTCTTTGCAGTAAGCACATTATCGTATCATTTGGATGATAGTCATCTCCAACTAATGCTGCGATTTGTTCGGCGAAAATGTGTGAACAAATTAGCATCCCTGCCAAATGAATAACCTGTCGCGGCGCTAATAATTTCAATATCGCATTTCCTCCATATTGTAACTTTCGTAATCTGGTCCATTCCTGCGTGCTGTTAATGATTGCGGTACGTTGGGCGGAACCAATCATAACCATAAACCTATGTTCCCATTCCGAAAACCATTGACCAGTAATGTCCGCCAACCCTTCTCTTTTGCCTGCTTCAATAACATCCAGCCAGCATTGTTCCCTCCAATGTTTGGTTAATTCTACCAAGACACTTGGGTGTACGCTGTCCAAAATAAAATGCGAACCTGGTACATCTTTAATTAGGTGTAATAACCTATTCGACTCATGATGGGCCACTTTCACCCAAAGGGTCTTGGTCGAACTGACCAGTGGAAACGGGATTCCAGTTTGCTCCTCCCAATGTGGCAATAATTCGTGCCACGCAATTTTAAAGTCATCCAGAGACATTCGTTCCGTAACCTCGACTCCATCGCTTTTCTCAAAGTCGTCCACTAGTTCCCGAGCTACTGTTTCTACCTCCATAGGTTCTGCCGTCGTTACGTCACCATCTCGACGACATAACCGTTTTTGTGACTGAATTTGATCCTGTTTCGAGACTGCTGACTCTTGTGAACTAGGCGACCCATCCGAATCTTTATACTCTGACCCTGACGGTGAACCATCCGTAATAAGCATACTGTCCGATTCCGATTGGCTATCCAACCACACTTTCCCATACCATTGGTTCAAAATAGGTGCCGAAATTTGGTACTTTTGCATGAAGTATTTTTGAATATTGGGATCCGTAATGTTGACTTTCATCAACCCTTCTTGCTCCGGTAAAGACAGTTTACTCACCGTGTCCGCTAAGAAATGTAATAATTCACACATGCGTGGATCTTTTGTCATTATTATATCTGTGATTTCACACTTCAAGCCGTGATGGATAGTCGGCCCTTCTAGCCGAGTAATCAGGTCCTCGAAATTTCCTTCCCATTGATCTGGGTCCCAGGGCGACTGATTGCCATAACTGGTTACAGAATCGTCACTTCTTATCGTCAACTCCGTAGAACTGCCACATTCATCTTTTTCTGATGCGATATCATTATTTTCAGACACTCTATCGTCATCGTAGTCTTCCTCTTCACTGCTTTCTTCCATCGTAACATCTTCTGTTTCCAGTTCTCGATGTCCTAACAATATCGCCGAATAGTGTTGACCCCCATAACGTAATATAATCGGTAATTTCCCATTATCGTCTTCTCTCTCATCTTGCAAAATTTTCTTCATTTTGTTGTAAAAATCTTCAATGGTCATGGGGTATTCTCCACTTGTTTGATAGCTCTTTCCCCTCATTGTTCTAGTTTCTGGTGTGTAGTAATTCACTCCTGGTGTCTTGAATCCCGGTGGATGGCTAATCACATATATATCCCGCTGGAGTACCGTGCTTAGGGTTAGCAATGTGTCATTACTGCCCCATGTATCCGTCGCGATATTAACATCCACTTGGGAACTGCTCGCTGCAAACTCCAGTAAATATTCCTGGAATAACCTTTTAGTCTCCTTCGGGGACGTGATATTCGTTCCCCTCTGCAATTCCTTCAGTGTATCTTTCCTTACCCCTGGGGGAAACTTAATGTCAAAATCCAGCAGCGCCCGTGCTAAACATCCTTGCTTGAGTTGCTTGGTCATGTCCTCCAATAAACTCTCCTTTTCTGATAGCAGATCCGAGCACGCAAGCCCTTGACATACCGCAAAAATCTGGCAATTTCCGGTCGCCGGCGTGGGAATTGACTGAAAATTCAACCAGTGAATAACATCTTGTATCGTGTTCAGCTCTGGCTGATCCACTCCTGTTTCGTCTCTCGGCTGCACTTTTACTACCTTTCCGAATTCCTCATCGATTTGTCCAACCATGGCCGATAAACATGTCTTCACCTTGCCTTCGAGCATTAATAAGGTGCTAGCCTTCTTTTCTAAAATCTCGACTTTTTTCTTGTGCCGTGATTTCTTGTTCTTTGGTGTCACTTCTGGTTGAGTTAAAGTTACGACCGGTGTGACTGATGCTTTTAGCTGCGAAGCTGTTTCCTTTGTTTTCGTCCCGGCGGACGATAGTTCTTCCTTGCCTATACCCGACTGGGCTTGAGGATTTTCCTTCGGGTAGGTCGTTACTAAGTCAGCTTTTAAACTGGATGTGTACTTCGAACCCGTCTCTTGTTGTGATGATCGATTCGTTTGTTTCGGATTAACTTCACGTCGTTTCTTCTTCGGTGTCACGGTGACCCATTCTGCCGGCTCGGATCTCGTTCGAATTGAGAGAGCCGGTGCTTTGTCAACGCCACTGTCTCTTGTCGATGCTACCGTGGGCTTGTTGTCTGTGACAGGCGTACCCTTGGGAGATTTGTCTTCTTCAATGTTACTGTCATCCCGACTTTCCTCCTTGTCCTCTTGCTGAGCAGTTTGCTCACCTTGGCGAAGCCGTACTGCTTCAACTTGTTCTCGTAACTCTTCCATGCTGCGAAAAGTGGTTGCTGGGGGGGTAAACTCTTTGAAATCATCTAGATCCACTCGTAAACAGTGCGTCTTCAAAAGTTCCTCTAACGGCGCTGAACATTGTCTCATCGGGTGCCCTGCCTCTCCACATCTTAGGCACTGTCTGCTTCCTCGCATAGCTGGATGTTCTACAACGATCATGGTTTGACCCCAGTAGATGCGTTTGATTCCTCGTAATGCCGAGGGACAGGCATCCGACTCCACGATCAGTTCCCAAAGCGTAGATGTGTCAGAGTATGGGCCCCCCTTGTCTAAGTCATCTAGTTGGAAATCTACTCCCAAAATCTTTCGTAGATAGCCAGATAACTTTAATAAATCCACTGCCCTGGTAATATTCTTGAGTACACATGAGTAATAGCCCGTTTGCACATAACGTTCTCCATTGCAATCCACTTGAGCTTCCCAGGCCGACTTCGGCGCTGTCATCTGCTCCTGATAAACGTTACGCAACGTGTGGTCGAATCGATGGAATGGAACTTTCATTCCGGCAAACTTTGCCGCTATATCGCGCGTGAAAAAGTGAAAAAATAACGCGTGCTTCACTCCATCATAACTGATACTTTTTACCTGAGCAACCATCTTCCATAGCATTACATCACTAGTCCCACGTTTAACTGCTGCTGTTGCCACACTTTCTTGGAGACACTTAGTGCTTAAATAGGGTTCCTTGATTTGACTTTCTCCACTTAAATCCATCACGAGACACCCTTCCACTTGAGCTCGTATTGTCTGGACCAGACGAACTTGCTCATCAATCTTCATAATCCTTTTAATAAATTGTGGCATCTGTTTGGCCACAATCGTTCCTTCCACAAGTCCTTGCACGATACGCCATTCGTCATCCGTCCCAACTCGTACCGTCATCGGCGCAAATTTTCCGTAATCCTTCTCACAAACACCACGTAATCGAGATATTTCATCAGGTTGAAACACGGTAGTTTTGAAAAGATATAACTTCTCTGTATGTTTGTCACCGGCCTTCACCTCTGTTTGTCCTGTGACTTTCGTTACCCATCCCTTTAGAGGGGCTGGCGTGAAGCCTTCCTTCTTGACCTTTTCCTGTCCTATGCTCTTCCATAGAATCCCTTCAAAAGATAGCGTTGAACGTTGGGCTTGTACCGCTGCTCCAACCACTTGGTTTCGCCAGTCAGTCCATTCCTTCCCTCCATCTACCACCATGATTTCGAAATAATCCAGTAAGCGTTCAGCTTCAGCCGCCTTGAGCTTGGGAAATCTCTTTGCCGCCTCGGACATGCGCGACATCGGTCCGCGTACTTTGACATATATGACTTCAAATAGGTCCCGGACCAGGTCTAACCATGCCTGCGCCCGAGGCCTTGTTGCTGACGCTTCTTTTAAGGCAGTGTAAAGCGCTTGTGCTAGGCCGTGTGGCACCTGCGCATCACTTGGTGCCACTCTTTGCATTAAGCCAGCAGCCGCAGCTGCTCCCTTACCTTGATTCTTTTTACCAAATGTCGGGTTTTTGTTACTAACCTGAGATTTGAAAACCGGTAATACCGGTATTACCGCTTTTACTTCCGCTTGATTGGGTTCCTTCGCCAGTGATTCAGCCGAGTTTGAAACCGGTATTACCCGGTTTTCAACCTTAACTGGTACGTCTGCTTGCGCGTTAGTTACGGTGCCGCTTGAATCTGCTCCAACCGTAATCGATCCGTCTGCGCCGTCTCCAGCTAACTCGTTCCCAGCTCCCTCCATCGGCTTTACTACCTCCGCACGACCTGCTGTTCCTGCATCTACCTCTCCTGTGTCGCCCTCGTCGACCACTATTGGCTTTCCGGCGCTGCCGTCTCCAGGGTTATCCGGATCCGAGGATGGGCCCGGATCATCTAGGGGTGCACGGCCGGCGTAGTCTTCACTCATTGTAGTCCTAAACCTATATCCAAAGCAATATAGGGCCAATACAGCAAATTTAGAACTGGTCTTTAATACTATTAGCTACTAGAAAATTTTGTGCCGCCTGTGAGAGATTTTCCTTGACGTCCGACATCTTGGTGTATTCCTGAGCAGTAGTGGTTGAAATTTCATCTATCTCTAAAAAACATTCCAGGCAGATCAGGAGTTGAATTCCTTAAATTTTTTTTTCATCTCAGCGTTTCGTTTCTCGAATTTCTATGAAATTAAGTATTAATACATGGGACCTACTTTTAGTTTTTACCTACCCTGAGTATAAACTCGCACTACAAGAACGTAGATCCGCAAAAAAAATAATTACATGAACCGCGATCATATCAGGTGCGAAGGATAGCATATTGATGCTCATACTAATATCTGATGTATTTGTTTTACCACTTCTAGGTGCGAACAAACTTCTACTGTCTTTATTTGAATTATTATTGACTTTATTCATGTGTTTCTAATTTCTTTACTGTTTGTTTTATCATGTCAGGTGCGAACAAACTCCTACTGTTTTTATTTTTATTGTTATTGACTTTACTGATGTGTTTCTACTATGTTTACTCTTCGATTTACAACTTCAGGTGCGAACAAGCTCCTATTGTTTTATTGATGTGTTTCTACTATGTTTACTCTTTGATTTACCACTTCAGGTGCGAAGAAACTCCTTCTTTTTTATTTATTGTTATTCACTTTATTGATGTCTTTCTATTATGTTTATTCTTTGTTTTACCATGTCAGGCTCCTATTGTTTTTATTTTTATTGTTAATCACTTTATTGATGTGTTTCTACTATGTTTACTCTTTGATTTACCACTTCAGGTGCGAACAAACTCCTTCTGTTTTTATTTATTGTTATTCACTTTATTGATGCCTTTCTATTATGTTTACTCTTTGTTTTACCATGTCAGGTGGAAAAAAACTCCTATTGACTTTATTTGAATTGTATTGACTTTATTGATGTCTTTCTAACATATTTACGGCTTGTTTTATCATGATAGGTGCGAACAAACTCCTGCTGTCTTTATTTTTATTGTTATTGATTTTATTGATGTCTTTCCACTATGTTTACTCTTTGATTTACCACTTCAGGTGCGGACCAACTCCTATTGTCGTTGTTTATTTATGGAAATATTTAAATTAACATATATGTTGTAGCACTTTCGTTTGCGCTCCTCAACTTCTGTTGAAGAAATAAACAGGCGTATTGGGGTCACCAAATTGAATGCTAAAATCATTCCGAGTGAGTGGAAGGCGTACGCCCGCACGCTGGAATGTACACACGCTGGAGAGTACAAGTCCCGAGGATCTGGCAAACGACTGCGGCAAGAGGAAAGGTCCATGAGATGTGGGGCAAGGGTACGTGTTCGTGTTATTATTGCAACATGTCTGTACACAATTTGTTCAATAAATGTGTTCGTACCTTTTAATTAGCGTGTGTAGATCAATTCAATACCATCGATACGGATCCCCATGTCAGCGGCACAGACAAGTCAAGATGGGAGTGAGAACTCGGTTGATAAAGCATCTCCAGGTGTGCGGGAAAAATATCTCAGTCGGTTGTGCAAACAAGTGATGTTACGGGTGGAAGCGTGGACGAATCGGTTGTGCTACAGATTGGATCTAACAGTGGAGATAATCATGAGTGTGTAGCGGTACCGACTAAAGATGTTGAGGAAGATGATGTCCCAGCCACTCAGGTCCAGGTTCAAGACGACGTTGATAGCTGTGCCGACATTTTTATTTCGAGTCCACCACGAGCACGTGGTCGACCAAAAATAAAATCAAAGGCAAAGCGAGCTAAACAGAAGGCAAGTGCCCAGTATGCGAGAGAAGCTTCGCAGATGTACCACGACCAAGTCAGTCTTGCTACAATAAAGAGTATTATGTGCAGCGACGCAACATTCACTACAGCGAAGAAAGTTGTCGAACATTTTGGATTGTTTGGAATTAAGAAAGAGACCAAGCAACCGAGACCGTTTAAACTGGATGAAAGAAGCAAAACCAAGTCCATGCCTGTAGAAGACCTGTCTCGTGTTCTACCGAAGTCAATGCTTTCGAAATTTGCTTCGCAAATCGTTCGTCTACAAAGAGAAACCCCTGGTCTCGCAGAAAACCAAGTCGCGATCCAAGTACCGGAGATCGGAGTTTTCGACAGTTGGCATGGTATTACGGAAAGAATAAAACGGATTGGATTTGCTATCGATTGGGCAGACTCGGTGGATGTAAAAAATGGTGAATCACTTGAAGCTGTTTTCCAAATATCGAAACACATGGATATTGTACCAGCGATAAAATTAATCCAACTTGAAACCGAGAAGGTACGTTGATGTCATTTATTTTTTGTGGTATTTTCAAACTTGGAGTCACTTATTCGCATTTAGATCAATATTGTGGACTTTGCTGGGCGAATGCAATTGAGCGACGCCGCTCATCATTTCGCTTTAGAAAGTAGCCGCGTGGTCGTAGTTTTGCCGTCACTCACTGGTGCTATCGGCGTGGATGATATGGATAAAAGTATACGAGTGATGCTTTCGAAGGGCGGTACCGAATATGCTATTTTCCGCTAATATTCGGCAGCAACCACTGGTGTTGCGTGTTTGCGCGTATGAGCACTCAAGAAATTCATTATTACGACCCCTTGAGTTCCAGCCATGCGCACGAGGCCTATCGTTTTGCACACGATAAACTCCGCCGAATTCTTCTGACGAATGGATCTGCGCAGTACCGCATCCGCCGTTTCGACTCAGCAATCGGGTCACAATTGGATAATTACAACTGTGGAATTTACGTACTCGTTGCTGCCGAGTCTTTCGTCCATGACAATCGGCCCGTTGAATCAAGCAAGCTTGCAGTACTTTCGCTATCGATATTTGATGATGTGTTTGAAGTTTTCTATTCGAGATAAAAAATTAATGGAAGAGCATCGTGTTTTTATCGATAAGGTTGCATATTTAATTGCTAACTATAATGCAACTTGATAACGTAAGTCTTCTGTTGATATGAGAATGGCGACTGAGTCAGGTAAAGCCATCCCTCCGCCTTGAGTCAACATAGCAATTTTAAACTTGCTTTGAGTATAAGAAAAAAATGACTTAGAGAATTTTGGCAACTGTTTACCTGCATGCAATATTGGCGACAGAGTCAGGTGAAGCCCTCTCTCTGTGTTGAGGCAAGACAGCAATTTTTAACTTGATTTTAGTATGAGAAGAAAATGACTTAAGAGATTCTGGCAACTGTTTAGCTTAAATTCAAAAATTTAAGATTATATGCATCGAATGGATTGACACGTGGTTGGTTTGAAGAGGGCTCTGGTTTTCCTGCCAAGTCAGTATCCAGCTATACGTATAGTCGCGTTTTATGTAAGTTTATACATTTACCGATTAATGGCTACAGATTCGGTCCAATCGGTAGCGAATGCACTTTCTCGTGTCCAAAAGAGGGGCCCCAGCAACCAGTGCCTTTCCCAAGACGCATGGAAACAAGCAAGCCAGTAAGTCATCGGGAAGGAAAGGGCCAGAGATGAAAGTAGGGGAGCAGTTGATCTGTTCGAGCTAGTCGTCATCTCGCATAAACGAAACTGGGAAAGTGGACTTTTGCCGAAATAGGGTACTTTTTCAGGTTTGTTGCCAAACTAGGATTCAAATGTTAGAATAGGGTGCTGTTTGTGAATAAAGTTCAAATGAGGGTCCCCCAAAGCTGTACAATCTAAAGCACCGTACTTTGGCAAAATAACAGCTCCACTAACCCTGATTTGCCATACACTACAGTAGTAAAGTTAATAAAGTTGTTCCACGTCTACTACATACAGAGCATCTGCATGGGGATTTGCTAGTGGGTTACTCATGAGGAAACCAGCAAGCAGTGGGGCGTTTGGAGCTAACGCTTGATCCATTTCTTCATCGACGGAAAACCGATCGTGAGACTGGAGCCTTCATTTTCTTCTCTTCTTTTCCCCAGGTGCAAGGTCGTCAGGTTGGATCCAAACGGTGCTGTATCCCCATTATTGGTCACACGCCAAACACACTACTCGAAAAAAAACTTAACCATCCATGGGCGAGGTGTTTATTCCAATGCCGACGGGCTTCTTAATGAGCCTCAAGGGTATGGAGCCAATGCCGTCATCTATATCACGTTCATTCTTGCTATCGCACTTACGAGTGTTAGCTGTACGCTGCTTTGGATCTAGACGAGCTACACGATCCCGCGGAAAGTGGAAATTTCGTAGTCACTTTTGAACGACACATGACGGTCGTCAATGCAAAAATGCAGACGTTTCTAAGGACACTGAATCACAAGAAATCGATTAAGTTTACTTGGTTCTTCGACTGGCACGAACAAACCCATTGCTTTGAATACGATATTACACTCTAAAATTGCTGCAAGACGCTTGAGCGCTTTATGCACACTTGTGTTTTAGCATATTTTTACAAGTGCTCTAGCTTCAGCTTCAGCTTGCCTAGTTGGATGCCCCAATCACTATTTATCCATGGTGCCTCAGAGGGTACGATAAAATCTTTCAAAACTCGCCCGTTGCAAAGCTAGAAAGGCGTTGTTTCTTGCTTATGTTTGTAAACTTGTCAGGGCTAATCCCACGGCAAAATGCTAAGATACCCTGTTTCTGACAATCGCAAAACACGTGTACCCTCTATTCTTCCTGGCAGATTGTACAGCTTTGGGGGGCCCTCATTTGAACTTTATTCACAAACAGCACCCTATTCTAACGTTTGAATCCTAGTTTGGCAACAAACCTTAAAAAGGTACCCTATTTTGGCAAAAATAATAAACTGGGCGGTGTGGAAACAGAAAACGGTGGATTTTTTTAGTGGCGAAAAACAAACAACCTCTAGATGTGGTGCTATCTCGAGGGATAGGAAGCTGTCAAATAGATGTGGCCGTAAATGGGGAGAAGGTGCTACATGTGTGGCTGAACAAGGTAAAAGGAGAGTTTAAACCCTCTCCAGTGTCAACCAACCCGGCGAAAGACTATCTCTTTAATCCGGCGGTGTATTCGGCGGAAGCATCGGCAAAGCTTCGAGCGGTATGTGAGAAACAGTGGACAGGTAAGGACAAGAAGAAGTTTCGAGATGGTATACCAGAGGAGTGGTAAATTGTGCAAGGGTTACCTGAAGGTACAATTTTGGCGAGAACACTTTCACAATTTCAGAGTCAAATAATGACTTCCAAGGATCGGTTGCGCTTAGTACTCACGATACATGTGCGTGTGGAAGGCTGTTTGGTTATTTTTTTACGGGGAGAAGCGACTATTAAGAAAGCTTACAAGAAGTCTACAAGAAAGCATCTTTACGTCGGCCATGGTAAGGGGAATGGATGATGGTAAACTCTGGGAAATGCTCACAAAGGTTAAGTCAATAAGCTACAACCAGTCAGAGCACAGTATATATTTTTTAACCAGGGAGATAGCTAAACGTTATGCGGGAGTAGTAGTCCCTTATCACAAACACGTTCACGGTTATCGAATCTGCTCGCGGCGGAACGAGTAGACGAGCCAATCTGGAACAGGCAAATTTCCGGGAATAACACGAGAATGGGTTTGCAGACGGAGTATGTTATCTTTGTCAGAAATGTCACGTGAAATATCGATATCATGAAATTCAATGAGTTCGTGCAATCGATAATCCAAGTCGAGTTTCGTTTTGGGGAATTAGACCAGAGGGGTCCATTGTCTGCAACATCGCTGGACTGGGAGATAGTGATAGGTGCGAGCGGGTGTCCGCAAAAGTTTGCGGGGATTGTTCGTATAGATTGGTGTGGTAGCATGTTGATCTTGGAGCATCCGGAGACAAGAGGGAGGAAATACTGCTTACGGTGTGGAGAAGCAGGGCACCAGATGAGAATCTGCACGGCGACTACAGAACAATTACATCAAAAATAGTGCATCACGGTTAATGTCGAGGAAGTGGAGTTATTCGACACGCCAGATCCGATTTTTGAAAGTTTGGAGGCCCTTCGGAAGGCAGTACGCAAAAACTGCGTCATACAGGATAAGCTGCACGATACGAGAAGGCAGCAGGGCAAGGAAAAACGAGAGACAACGACGGAGACCAGGGGAACCGATCACCAAGCGGCTGAACCGGAGTCTGGGGACGGGAGTTGCTAAGGAGCGACCATAAGGGAGTGACCAGTCCCTCTGGGGACGAAGGAACACCCCCTCAGGAAGATCCGAAAGGTCGCGTCAGAGGCAGAGTAAACGAGGGGGACGGAGAAAAGAATGAATGGATCATGGTCAGTCCAAACACGAAGGGAAAATGGCAAACGGAGGGTAAGACATTACAGAAGCCCGCGGGTCAAAATCCGTGTCAGGAGGTGCAAGCAGCACAGAAGGTGGAAGCGGGTAATAAACAAACCCAGAAAAAATACGGGTCAGAGGGAAGTAACGGAAAGAAAGAACCAGAACCCAAACCAAAGACACAGCCCGACCCAAAACCCAGATCAGATCAGGAGATGTAGATGCGCAGTAAGGCCCTTGTTCAAGTGCCGGAATGGCGTTCTGTACTGAAAAATAGTGACACATGATTGGACAAAAAAAATGGTGTTTGGCACATTGGTGTTCCGAGATCGTGGTATTCCGGAACACCTCCATGAGGTGTTCTGAAAAGAGCACATTTGTACCGAAATCATATATGAAGTAATATACATAATAGAGATAGCAGTATAATAGTAGATTGTGCGTATGCTGCGAGTCCTCGCCCGAAGCCTTCGGCACGACCCAAGGGAAATCGATAATTACACGATGCACAGCACTTAGACATCAATACATGTAGTACAGCGCGCATGCTCATATAATGTGTGGTGCAGGTGGGTATGTACATGGACAGTGTCCGGAACATCGTTTCTGAACGATCAGAATTACATAACCCTAACCCTTGTTTGGGTACAGTAAAGCGTGCCAGCACTTGAACAAGGGCCTAAAAGAGTCACTGGTACCGCACGCAACTGGTCGACAGTGGATTCGTTAGTAATCGAAACTCAAGTAAAGGATACCTTAAAGGATCTAGGCCAACAGAAGAAGGGCAACTACAGTACTAGTACTTTTGCAAAATGCAACAGCGGATGCATGAAAAAAAAACAGGATTATTCACTGCGAGAAGCTTTAGTAGAAATGGGGTTGCAGCAAATCAAGACGCCGCGCCAACAGGGAATTGCCAGGCATATGGCATTATCCAGGCTCTCTACAACTCGTCGTTAGAATCAAGCCCTATTCTATTGGAAGCGGCGATGGCACGTTTGATGCAAGGGTGCGTCGCCAGGGGAATGCTAGATTTTCAATTAAAGTCTCCCCGGAATTAGGAAGCAAACCCTTCGCAGTCTAGGGAGGGGGTATGACAGAATATCAGCACGCCAGTCGGAGCTAGAATTTAAGAAGTATCTTGTGAAGTATGGTACAAGCCCTTTAGCCTTGGAGGAAACGGTAAGCTGTAAGATGTGGGAAGTAACGACCCTTTAAGTTGCATAGGAACAATGTTGCAAAGGCACATATATGTCATCAGTGAAGATGTCAGGAACGGAACAGTGGGGGCTATACATTATGCGCCCGAGACGAAGGTAGTGCAAAAGAAGAAGTTCGCGACATGCGGGGAATATCCCATCTTCATCATGCATTGTGGCAAGGAGGTTAATCAACTAAAGCGGCAGGCAATCAAATCCGGAGGAAAATGCCGATTGTATTACATTTCAATGCAGCGCATTATCAAGCGTATATACATGGCTGGAGAAATCACGAGGCGTCGATGGGTGCAAGGAAGAACATGTCGGATGTAGTGATGACGGATATAAATGAGGAGCAAGGAAAGGAAAATAGTACGGATGGAGCTATGGTTTTGAGACCATTGAAATTCCAACCAAGTATGGCGGAGATTGAGTCCATTTTAAGAACGTACGGTGATTAACAATCACATCAGCCAGTTACGATGGATTTAGACTCGGTTCATCTAATACTCAGTTGGCACCAGGGCATGCAATCAGGTACACCACTGAGGCGGCGATGGCGCCACAATTTGTCCACAATCAAATTGAGCACTTGCTTGGTTACAAGATGACAGATAACGAAAATCTTTAGCATTTTCTTATTGATACCGTTTCGTACCTAGCACCGGAGTACCATGAAGAGCTGTTAAATGTAAATCTTCGAGATCCACGATTCAGGAAGTACGTATGAAGTGGACGAGACGGTTTTACTCCATTGGCATCAGTTTACGAAGGAATCACCGCTGCGGGTGGATCAGGAACCAGCAATGAACAACATCATCCACAGGTTAACGTCACAGCCCCATGCACTAAGTGCAACAACTTCAGAGGAGCGACAGAACCTAACGGCGGATGACCAGAGTCCGAAAATTATCGATGCACAGAAGGGGAGGACGCGAAAAAAACGGGTCTTCGACGAGGCGTATGACCATGATAAATCTGGAAATCAGGTCGTTAACGGGAAAGTCTAGCGGGAACTCTTCGACGAGATTAATGCGGTAGACACCGGTCAAACGACAATTGAAGCGTCGATACCGGAATGGACAGCGGTGTGCTACTCGATGTTGTTTGTATGGAATCACAACACGGTAATAACCTTCCCCCGGGTAGGGGGAACTGAAGGCGTATGGTTGAAAGCGGCCGAGAAGGAGCAAGTGGTGATACTTTAGCTAATGGAAAGTTTCAGTCATCCCCATTGTATTCTCCCGTGCCTTAGTAATGCAGTTCTGCAAGAATTAACACGGGGATGGCGTCGTAAGTGTTGGGAGCATACAAGGTACACAGGGCGGGTACGGGACAGAGAATACTACATCGTTAGCCGAATGGTACAAGAATGTTGCAGAAGTTTCTATAGAGTCACAAAACGAAGTCATCCGGGCCAGTCGTCAGGACTGGAAAGTGCTCCAAATTCTCAAATACGGGAACGAACCAATGTGGAAGTTGTGTGCGCCAAGTAAAAGGAAATCGTTTGCGAACATAGTATTATGTACCCACATTCATAAGGCGCATGTAGCGGCAATTATCGGAGAGGAAGCCATGCCCCGGGATCCAATCATTGTGCGGATAAACAGATTCTTAAAGGCACAACAGCAGCTCCCGGAGATTCAGAGATTATCCAGGTGGCTGGGCTAAGATGATGGCACCGCATGGAAGGACATGGCAAAATATATCAGTACTGGAATTACTAATGTTTCTTCGTGTGCAGGAACAGGGGAAGGTAGCGAAGGCACTAACGGGCCCACGGCTAGGGCATCAGCTGCAGACCCGTTATTACTCTACTAAGGGCACTCCATCGGGTGACAACTTTCAGAACGCATATTTAGTACTCCCTCAGTCCCAAAGTTATTGTCCGATTCATGGTTTTTAGCGTCCCATTTTTATTGTCCTATTTTTTATTTATGAAGTGCTACAGTCGATCGCAATGAATTCTCTCCTTTACAGGTGCTCGTGAAGGTAAAAATCTCATAATATACATAGTACTTGCTCATGAAGGTAGACGTTTAGAGAGCACAGTACTTGATCGCAGGCCTTTTCAGATCAATGTGCTGGATCGGACCCCGGTTGATGTTATGCATGGAGATGAAGAGCGCACAGTACCTCGAATGTTGGCATGCCTTATAGCAGCTGTTAATATATACTCGTACACCGCTCGCCGTTGTCTTTTAGTCAAACTCTTCTTCTTCACAAGGATTATAGCATCATGGGTACCCCCTTTGAATTCACCCAAAAATGGCCTAACAAAAAATTAGCATGTATCAGTGCAGAGCTAGGTTCCTCCATCAGCTGCACCTTCATCGGCAGAGGCCGGAGCGAAGTTTATATATATACCGGTGCCGTCAAATGAATCCAAAATTAGAAGGGAGTTTTGGTACTGCAACTAAGCTAGCGTAAAGCTTAAAACCCTAATTTATTATCAAATCAAAACCTCTAAAAAAACTATATTTGGATTTAATTTATAACAAAAAAACAGTATTTTTGACCTTAATCTCAGTGTTTAAGCAACAATCAGACAATAACTTTGGGACGGAGGGAGTACAATGGACGCCTGAGATCGGGGAGGTGCACTGGCACTCAACAAACCTGGCAACAAGACGCGAAATTTATGTATCTTCACACAAACGCCACAGCTTTCATAGCACAAACACGACAGCAATAATTTCAAAGTGGAGGGGAGAACCACTGGCTTTACGAGCGGACTGTGTGGTCATACAAGAAACCCATGTAACTTCAATGCCAGAAGCAAACGCGCTTACAGCTGCCTGGGAACGATTATGGAATTATGCGAACCCTGATTCGTCTCGCATACTGGAGCATCTCCAAGAACAAGACAGGAGGGGTAGATATTTTACTTACACCAGCGCTGGGATTAAAGGCAAAACCTTAGAACCACCATCTTTGGACACATCGGGTCATCGCGGTAGATCTAGAACCTTGGACTATAATCAATGTATACGCACCTCATGATCCTAACGGTAGTCGGGCTACGTTTTTACAGGTTTAGCGGGATGGGATATTCAAACGCGTCCACAGGCCATTCTCGCAGGTGATTTTAACTGTGTGGAAGTGCCGCACCTGGATAGGTGTGGGACATCACGAGAAACGAAGTCTGAAAGTGGGGAATTATCTCGTTTAGTGGATAAGTTTCAATAGTACAATGCAGCGCTAGCTACTAAATCTGCACGGGATGCAGAGGAACTGACCGACCGCACAAATTCACCTTTTGGCGAGGGAACACCGCGAGCAGATTATATTCCAGAAGCATTTTACAGGTGGGTACACCATTGCGAGACAGGAACGCCGAAGGTACCCTCGGATCACGATCAAGTACGCCTATGATTAAGAGAACCTGAACTTGGAACGAGTGGCACCAAAGACGGTAATTTCTTTTACAATATCTACTGCGAGGTGCTAATAAGATGCGAGTCTTAGAGGAGGTCAGGACAGAAGTATCCAAACGGCGGGGATCAGTCACCAGCTCAGCAGCAGGATGGGATTCAGTGGTAGAGATGTAGACAAGAGCTATAATCACCGTTCGTTAACGATTGGCGCAGAGACGACGGAGGAAAGCGATTCAACTGGCTCAATCTTTGTATGGAATGGCGACATCGCGCGGGCAAATCCTTAATGTGGCAGCAAACGAGGCAATACTCCAGAACAAGACTAGGATGGGACGACGTTTACGACGGTCGATGGAGGCAACGAGATGGTTATTTCAGCGCACCGCTATCTTGGAAAAAGATCAACGTGTTACGACAATAATGATTTTGAACCCACGATTTGATAACAACTAAGACTGTAGTATCCCGAATAAGTTCACATGGGTGTGGAGCAAAGTTATGGGACGACGCCACCGAAAGGTGCGTATTTTGGAGCTAGAGGGAGAATCGGATAATCTCGCGTACTTTCTACAAGACGGACAAGTTACTGGAAATGAAAACACTTTCTGATGGGGCCGATTGATGAAGGGGATTTAGCGATGGCGTAACGCACTCTGGAACGACGCAAAGCGGGAGGACCTGACGGACTAAATAACGTTTTCTTTTTTGCAGAAGACAAGGTGGTGGACCTATGTGTGGTATGTAACGATATTCTTCGTGGAGATGCACCCCCAGCATCCTTTTTAGAAGCAGTTATAATACCGCTCAGGAAGAAAGGAGATTCGGCAGACGCTATCGACTACAGACCAATTTCGTTGTTACAGACGAGTTACAAGCTGTTTGCAAAAATAATCGCTTAAAGATTACAGAGTTTTCTGGGACGGCTTATAGGGGATTCACAGCAGGGTTTTGTACATGGTAGACGCATGGATAGGGCGATAGTGCTGATACTGGGCATTTTGCAGCAATTTTAAGAAAAAGACGATAAAACAGCGGAAGACAGTGGATGTGTTTTGCTCCTCGACTTCGCAAAAGCCTACGACACTATTGACAGGGCGTATTTACTAGTGGTGTTGGCGAAATATGGGGTTTCCCGACGGTTTATTGGTCTAATACAGCGGATACACGATGGAACAACAGCGAGACTTTTTGTGAACGGTGAACTGTCTCGAGCAATGCCTGTAGTATCAGGGTTGTCCGTTGGCCCCTCTCTTATTTATCATGGAGTGGAACCATTGGGGCTAGCGCTCACGAAGAACGCATATTTAGCAGGTATTTCAATACACGGCACAACAGAGGGCTGGGAGCACAATGTTTCTGCGTTTGTCGACGACTCGACGATATTTTTCAAAAACGGCGAACAATTGAAAACAGCTTTGGACGTGGTAAGAACCTTTAGCACGTTGTCTGGATCGCGGGTGCAGCCGGAGAAAAGCACGATCATTTTTGTGGAACCTACAGCCTAACTTATGATATGACATACTGGTTTTGCGGAGGGGTGGCACGGTGAGATACCTGGGGTATCAAATTGGGTATTCCTCCCTCCACAAAATCAATTGGTCAGGGTGCGTCATCAGGGCTATTCAAAGACGGCTTGTAACGGCAGCAAAGTGTGGGACGTCAGTGGATGAGAGGGTTACCCTATTCAATGCCATAGCGGTACCTGCTATTTTATACACAGCCAAGCTTTTCATGCCAACAGAGGAGATGCTGTGGGATGTAATAAGCTTACACAAACGGTTCATATGGCGGAAGTCAACCCCAACAGACGCGGACAAACAAAAGATGTCGCCCTTGCTCCTGTTCGCTCCAAAGAAGGCGGGAGACCTTGGGTTAATATCCCTCCCGGCAGCTAACCACACGTTGATGGTGAAGGAGGTAACGTTATGACTCCTAGAATCGCCGGACCGATACAAATACAGCATGGAAAATTGAAGTCATATCTTCCATCGACATCGAAAAAACATTAACCTATGGGTATCTTCTTGTGTTTCAGGTCGACGAAGGATAAGAAGGAAGGCTGAGGAACGGGTACGGGAAGCCGTTGAACAGGCGCTAGGACCAGAACAGCAAAACTTAATCAGGTACGTTAACACACATTTAGTTCACCTGAAGGCAAAGTGTGAAATGCAAAGGAACCAACCAGCGAGGGTAGTGCGTAGCGGGGAACAGGTGACGATCACAACTGACCTCTCGTCGGTCCCTTGGCACGGGTTGGGCCCAAACCACTTAGAACTGTTTTGGGGCATGTATAACTGGTTTGACAACCCGTGGGAAGCAGAAGGATCAGCGCCAACTTTATCACCGCTCAAGTATGATCTTTGTCCACGGATGCGGCTTCCGGATTTACATATCAAGCGAAGTTCGAGGCAAACCTACTCATGGCAGCCAAGATTTCTCAAGGACAAAGGACACACAAGGGCGAAAATTGGACGGTGGCTATTGAAAATAGTAATAAGTGCTCCGCGAGTGGATATCGGGGAATTGATCGGCACATCGAAGGGGCTGAAACTTCTGTGGTCACCACAAGAATGGACGGACGTGAAGTGAACTTATCATTCTCGCAGGACGATTGCGGGGGAAAATACTACCACGGGACAAAAGTGTATGTTACGACAGCGGCAGGACGGCATATATTGGGATAGCATTTCGGGCGGGCAGCCAGACCAGATTGGCACCAGGCTTGACGCAATGGAACAAATGAAAGGGCTGGTGTTTGAGCCCACCCGAACTTCCACGACATGTCTTGGGAAGTGACAGTCGGAGCAAAGATCCACCCATTCAAGATTTGGTTGCGGCGATCTTTTCGGAAGATATATTATGGTTTATTGATACGACAACTCGAGCAGACCCAGAACCGCTGGAAGAGTAAACGAGCAGAAGATACATGGAGCGAAGAACTACAAGAGCAGTTGCCGGGTGAAATCTGGAAACATGACCATCTACTGTCTGATGACCAGGATGGTGTATTCACCGATTGTTAACGTTCCAGCTAAACAGATATTACGATGGTTACTCATCGCAAGGAGGGTGCATGATGGATAATCATAGTCAAGCACTCGGGAAAGGGGTCACACATATTGTGTGGGGGTGTACGTGCGCCCAGAAGATATGGACGCGTATCTTATGTTTCTGGAACGGATGGTGGGTAGACAAGAGTGACGTTCTTCAACAAAAACATCACTTGGCGACCAGACGGGCACGGCAGGTGTCCGACACCATTATGGAATACCTAAAGCGGCGATGTGGCCATCAAGCACTAATCTGCAGCAAGGAAATGAAAAGACTACGGTGGTCCATGTGCTCCTAGGTGCTACCTGGCTGTGGCAATTACGGAACCAGGAAGGTTTTCAAGGAAAACATCGAACTGCGTACAAACACATTGGTCTCTTGTGGTTAAAGATGATGGCACAAATCCAGGCGGTGATTGAGTTCGAAAAACAAATCCATGCGGTGATTGAGTTCGAAAGCCAGACCAGCTACGAGGATAAGAGGGATCAGGCTACAGATATGCCTGGAATGTTTGCAGGGTGAAATGCGGGACCGACCAGATGATCGACGAAAGATGACCTTTTCTAGTATACAGGACGAAGAACGATCAGAGCGTGGGCTTCAATATTTACTTAGCACCTTTATTGTAGCTAATATTTAGATAAACTAAATAGACTACGGTTAACACACACACATATTTACAGTGTTCCCCTGTCTTGTAAGTATGGCACTTATCAATCACAGTATATAGAACGAAATTGTGAGAAAAGAGACGGGTATATAAATGTCAGCCCTACGGAGATGCTACCATCGAGATCTCGCAAATTGAAGTTAACTTAAAGCACTTAATCAGTGTTGTGCCTAGTGGGAAATGCGTCTCTGACTGTCTCAAAAAGCTTCACCACTACCTCCAAGAGATCAAGAACATGATATAGTACTACCAGTTGCTAGACAAACGGCTTAACCTGCTCCAAACACCAACGCCTCAGCCGAGCCTCGTTATACGTTATTCATATCCACGGCTGCATTTTGAACGAGTATTTTTATTCTTTTTAGAATAAGAAGGCCGCTGGAGACAACATAGTACATCACCGCATTGAAGCCGGGGCCTTTTTTGTAACAATCGGCTTTATTTTCTGGGGAAGCGGAAATTGCGGTGCCACCCGCTCAAATTGCTATCAAACATTGATATTGTGGTCTTAGTGAATTATGTGTAGAGCGCTTCATCGTCTTTTTTGTTAGGGGTATACTCCGTGCAATTTCAAACATCTACTTTATCTGCTTCACCTTAAGATACGAATGTCGAGGATCGTGGCAAGTCCGAGGGAAAGGAAGTACCGCAAAACATTAGTTGTATCCGCAATTTTGTTGTATCCGACGATAATATTTGTCCAATCAAAACACCCCATTCCATAGCAGAAATCATTTTGTTCTATCCGACATTGTAACTGGGGTAATGAAAGTACCCCAGTTACAAAAACATGTGAGCTCAACTTACATTTGTAGACTCGTATTTAAAAAAAAGAATTTTTTTTTCAACTGAAATGTATGTAAGATGTTTGCCAGACATGTACATGCATGACTAAGTCCTGTTGATCATCACAAGGCCACGGCACAACTGGGCAATTTGCGGCGTCGCAGAGGATCACGTGCTATCAAATCAATGCGTATACCCTGATTTTATACCTCCGCAGACGCTGAATGTTCCGTTTCGGAACTTCCAGCATGATGCAATGCTACGACAGTGTTATCCTTGCGACTCAAAACAGGTGAACCAGACGAATCAGGCTCCGTATCGGCATTTTACCAGACATTTGGGTAGACCTCGCGTATTCTCTTTTGGTTTGCCGAAGAGCCGATCAAATTAGCCGCCAGAACTTCAATCAACGCGGGTTTGCCATCTTTAACTGCCGCAATTTGTTTGGGCTCACCAAGTGGATGCTGTGGAATGTAAATGTTTTCCCCATCCACTGGACCAGTAGGGCGCAAGCGTAAATATCCATAACGCCGGGCCAAGTCAGTGTTTGAATCATTTGTAAGTACACGTACTAGGGCATACTCTAAGGTCGAGCTTTCAGCAACAATAGAAACTTTCGTAGCCTCTACGACCCCTCCCATAAAACCTGAATCGCGACAAGAGTTGGTTTCTGCGATGAACCCAACCACGGTTTCCACCACACGGTTGCGCTTGTTCTTTAATCGAGGAAAAACATATTTCCAGAAACGGTTGACCAGCGACTCGGTGCTTGCTGCTCCTTCTTTCCATTGATTTTCAGCACGTTTCTCACCACGATCGACATTAACCGCGTCTTTCATGCAATGGTGATCGGTGATTAAATAATTACCTTTTCCTATGAGCCACCCCGTGCAAAATACCCAATTTGTTCGTTGCTCGGACGATTTCAACACTTGATTCTCTTCGGTACGAATCATCAACCGCGGCACTGCTCTTGCTGTTGCGTACATTTGGGGATTTGTTTTGCGATAGCAGATGGCTTCTTTCGCTTCATCGATAGCCCCAACCGTGCTCTCCCTGTAAACATTTGTAATTGGATTTTCAGACCCAAGATTGTATCGGACAAAGGCATACGAGTCCACAAGTACGACGGGTTTGCCCCGCAGATTGGAGACAGACGGGAGGACAAGTGATGGAATACTTGGAATGTACTCGATCACGACGACATCACCTGCAATCAAGAGCGGGTGGGTCCGCAATAGCAATAAATGCGGTGACTTGTATGCCGCTAGGTTCTCAGTGCGGCAAACAACACCCTTGTCGTTCAGTTCAGTATAAAATGTCAGAGGGGGAACATCACATTCCACAGGTTCTCAGGAAAATTATTTTTGTGGGAACATGACTGTCGGACACAACTAATGTTTTGCGGTACATCATGTGGAGGTAGGCCGTGAGAGAGATTGCTCGATAGACTTCCTCTAATAATATACGTATGATTAACCATTGAGAAGTACCATTAGGAGTGAATTATAAGACTGAGGAACATGTAAATATTTTACATGTTCCTCAGTCTTATAATAAAGTGGTGTCAGAGTACAGTGTACCATAAAGAAGGTACAGGGGGTGCTGTGATCGGTCTCCCTAAAATTATGCTTGCATTAAATTTGTCCGAGTCTGACTACATCTAATATGTAGTCCGATTGTCAAATTAGATTCGGTAATGTGGGTTTTAGAAACAGGTGATCGTAGTGTTACATTTAAAAAAATCAAGATAAGATTCATTTTTAAAAGAAAGTGCAATATGAAATGGCAGACAAAATCACGCAGAGACCGTATCTTTCCAAATAAGTCCCCAAGAATGGCCAGCCGAAAGAAATGGACATTGGCACATATTAATTCATCGAGTACTGTCAGCAGCAAACCGCTTCATTTACCAAGATGGGGTATTGCAACTGTCAAATTTAGTTTAAGCGGATCTTATTATTAAAAAGTCTTAGATTATTGAAAGGTCGCAAGTTTGATTTGGTTCTGTCACAGTAAATTGTGAGAAGTATCGCCCTTTTCTTACCGAGATGCGGTTTCCCTCGTTAGCTTCTTATTGAATTGTTTGCAGTCAGTATGTTCGCGAGTTCGATTCAACTGTCATCAGAGAACGAACAGAGATCAAATTTCAAGCACTGGGGACTTTTAGGATTCTCAGTTAAAAGGACTAGACGTGCTTGTCTCTTTACTTGCTGCATATGAAGATGCAAACGGGAAATCAATACGCTACTTTTTAGCACCGAAGAAAGTTTTAGCGGCATATCTTAAGCTATAGAACAGTGTCCGTAATGCTGCAGGAAAAGTTACTTATTCCGGGCTCTACGAGTAGAAGATTAAGTGGTAACGTTATCTGAATACACATATTTTCTATAATCTCTCTAATCGATTTTTGCGTTGCGAGTGAACAATTTCATTTAAACATATGTCAACTGATATCCGTTAGTAGAATGTTCCATGCATAGGAGATCTGATGGCCACAATGCTGCACTTTCCTTCATCGGGCTTTTGCGAGTCATGCTCTCATTTCCGAATTTGTTTCTTCCAACAAACGTCAAGATTAGCAACCATGCACTTCAGCATCTTCTGGATGCTGCTTATCACCGCTCTCTTTGCGAGTTGTGCCGGTTCTACAAGCTTAGAAGTTAACTCACCCAGAAACTCCAAAAACGAGCGCGTAAATGTTCGCCGTCTGCGCGTGGACCCCGTTAACACCGAGGAAAGAACAGGCACCATTAAAGAGCTCTTCACAAAGCTAGCAACTTTGACTCAGCAACAAAGAGTAGAATATATTAACCAAGCCATTAGTCTTTCGATGATAGAGAATATTCGCTCCAACGGCGAAGCTGAAGTTGCATGGGAGCATTTGTGGGACAAATTCAAGATGGATCTTCACGCGATGGATCTTCACGCGATGGATCATGTGCCGCTGACTTTCCGTGATGTCATAACTCATAAGTCTCTTAACCCTCAATTTTTGAAATTTGTTGAAAGAGGAAACGATCAAAGAAAAAGGCAGGTGTTAGCATTGATGAAGTGGCACGAGCAACAACAAAAGTAATACATGTATGTATCGAAAGTATTTTATTATGCCGTTTCATTCTAATGGCCAGACCTCTTAAAACAGCATAAGTTTAATTGGAAATGTAAATGGAGACATTATCCCCACCGGAGTTTTTATTATCGCCACCGGAGTTTTATTATTATTACCAATGGTAATTTACCATCGTGAAGCCTTTAAATAAGAATGTATTTACCATCTTCTCATCAGTAGGTAACGACGAATTCTGAAAGGGTGGGAAACGAAGCCGTTAAACAAAGACAGAAATTTGACGAGCATGTATCATATGTGTATCAGCTTCACTAGTACTTGGGGAAGAGTCAATCAATGCAGGGGGGGGGCTAAAAAGCAGCCTTATGTTTTGCATCACCGCATAGAAGCTGATAGAATGATTCACAGAGCAGGGACAAATATTAAATTGTGGTCCACACTATTTGTAATCTATATTATCCCGGGGGATAATAAAAACTCCGGTGGGGATAATGTCTAAAAATTCGATGCGCTACCAGAAGTAGGTTTTAATCACAGATCTCAGAATTTTAACATAAATTTACGACTCAGATCTTATCGCTATCTTCCAGGAGACTTCCGGCCACTATATGTGGCGAATAACACAGAAAGCAACTGCCTTGCTATCGGCGCGGACGAGGCTCCTACAGAGAAAGGAAGTGGCACATCTTATCGTTCCAAGAGAGGGATGCCATTGAGAAATTCTGGTAAGACTTTACAGACATCGCGCAACCCTTCACCGAGAAGTATGCCACATGCAAGCATTGCAAGAAGACTATACCAATCCGCAAGAAGTTGGAATACGCAATTTCCCATTTAGTGAACAGATTGTCCTAGAACTGTCATGTACCTGCCAGTACTGCAAAACTCTCTGGCGTTTCTCAAAAAGCATCCGATAGCGTAGGGATTTTGTCAACTTGTCCTGTTGCGCAAATACGATAAACTCTGAGTACTGCAAGTAGAGGGTTTCTCGTCGAGCATCATCCACAGCTGCAAAGTTGTTCGCAGGGATATTGACAAGTATGTCCTTCAAAGTTCTCTTGGGGTGTTGAGTCAGTGTTTGCCCAAAAATCTAGGGTCTAACACGTACGAAAGACCGTGGTCGTTTCCATACATGAACTGAAATCGCTGAACAACAATAGTCGAAATATAAGTAGCTTCTTCCCGGCTGGTTACACCTTTTGGTACAAGTTTTTGGAACTTTGGTGACAGCTCCATGAAGTCAGGATATACATCACTGACCGGGCAAGAGTCAGATTGATATTTTACTATTAACATGTTAATCGGTTTGAGCAGCTCCAATTCCTTCTGTAGTTTTGATTTAACATTTTCTCTCGTCACAATGGCTTTGATTGTTCTACGCTGATCCTTTTCGGCAGCCGCGCTAAAAACGAAATCACGCTCATATACAATAATGTTCAAGAGATTCCCCAACTTCAGCACGGTTTCCAGTCCTTTCCTGCAGAGATCCCCATCGCGTTGGTGCTGGCAGGGAAAGTCTGCACAATTGGTCCGGGCGCTGTATTAGAGATAGTTTGACCTTAATTGCATGATGGTCGTTGAAGAACTTAACAACCTGTTTGACCTCTTCAACAAAACAATGCACGTCCTCAAATGGATAGCGGGTTGGGAAAGTTGCCTCAGAAGATCCTTGTTTCTTGTCTTAGTAGCGGCAACGATATCTTTATCCAACAAATGCAACCCATGAGAAGTCACACCTGAAAGAAAAGGGAGGGAAATTCAGCTTTGAAAAGTTTCCATGCCTTTTTAATTTGCAGACGTATTGTCCGTCACAGCCCCCAACAAAGTTGATATTGCCTTTCTCCAGGACCCGATCAATGTCTTTTGCCATCCAATTCCCAGTATGGCCCTGTCGGTCCGTTGGCTAGAGTCCACCTCGTGAGTGTAATCACCGTGAACCAATGGGTACACAAAGTGAGATAAAGTTAAAAGTTGATCTGGACGATCATGATGACCGGTCGGAAGACTAGGTTTATTAGGCCGATCGCTTTTATGGCGATCAGTTGACGCAAAAAAATAACGAGAAAATATAAAATCGTGAAGGCAACGGCGATTTGAATGATTTGTCATTTTGGTCTATCAGTATTGAGAAATCCCTGAGTCATTTGTTGATAGGTAAAACGATCGGAGCGCGCTAAACTGAAAGTTTATGTAGAAGGTTTTAGACCTTCTTGCAACCGACTCAAGAGAAAGAGATTTTTTGGGTTGGTACCGTTGCCATGTAGTTGATAATGGGCTCTTGGTGAACGTTTGACCGCACGTCCGATACAAGGCAAGCTTTTAGTGAATTTTTCTGTAAGAATTCATCACATTTTGACCTTACCGTTTCGTAGCACTTGTCAAGAAGTGGACCACTGAGAAGCCTTCTGTTGGGAAGCAGATCTTCGCCTGGTCTTATAAGTGTAATTGCCGCTTGTAGATTTGGCTCTTCAACAGCATTTAAGTCCTGTAATAATTCATTGCAAGGGTTTCTTGGAACTTGGCACAAGTACTTGGTGCTACCATTAACTTCTGAATAGCGGAAGCTGGTCGGTTTGATGATGGTTCAACCGCAGAAGTTTTCTTTTTCTTGCTGATGTATTGCTCAACCCAGGAAGGGTGTTCGTCCAAGTATTTGAAAATTTATTGAAAAAGGGCACATTGATTACGTCTACGTCTAGCGCTTCATCCGAGCGTAATATCTGACTTCATTGTCGAAATTACGCAATTGTTTAACTAATGAGCGTGTCAAGAAAATGGTATACATAAAAACAAACTAGAGCATGATTTCGGTGCTGGTCCTGATGATGACAAGGATTTTACGTGAGGATCAGAAGATAACAAAGATAGAGACGGGTATGAAAGCAATAAGGATTCTATCATCGTAAAGTTAGTTAAAATAATTAGCTTAAGACCTTCACCTGAGTCCTTGATTGATGACTACTCCAAGATAAATAAAATCCTGATGTATTCTCACATGAAATGTTCGATGTCGAAGTTGATGCTTGTCCTCAATCTGGGGTAAATATATCAATTGAGTACACATCGCTCTTTTGTTTGTACTATTTCGAAGTACAAGATCATGCCTCATCAAAGTAACTGAGATCATCAAACGCGAGGTGTTTACCCGAATCAAAGTCTTCTTTGATTGCATAAATGACCCCACAGCGCGACGATTTGTCGGTCGATACTAGCGTACCCTCCTCCTTCATCGCTACAAACCGTTGCATTAATTCCAAATCCAACAGCGGCGACTCGCGCATGGTCTGGTACATACTGTCCCACGAGAGTATAAGAAGACCCGCACCTTGTTGCAACCAGCTTGTGCTAGTGCCAGCACACAAAAGTTTATATCACGCACTGCTTTCGCTGTACAGTAAAAATTGAGAGTTTGTAGCTACTCTCGACGACACGTTGACAACGACTAAATTCGTTCCAGCGGCGGTAATCCTCGGCTGACGTCAGCTACTTCAACGAAGCATCCGCTATCTTAGAGTAGTCCTCGCTGTCATTTAGATCAATAAAATGAACAAATAGTTGGAGATTTTGCTATTGCTCAAGCGACTTTCGAGCTGCGAGGCAACCAATTACACCGATCGATACAGGATATCCGTTGGCTATTTCGCTGATCTGCGATCTGGGAAAAGGAGTAAAAGTGACAAAAATCAAATCTGGGACTGATACCCCATTTCCTGATTCAACACCCATCCTAGACGCTTTGCGTTGACATGGACGAATATAATGGGAAAGAGGCACGCCCAGATCCCCACCAATATACTTATGGAAGGTTTACGAGATTTCATGGAGATTCCAGTCTAGAGAAGAGTCACAATGCAGCATAATCATTTCTTTATGGACGATGCACAAAAAAAGGAGGTAGAATTAGCAATTAAATGACTTGAACGTCAAAAAGCACCCGGGCAAAATGGGATTGGAAACGAGTTTATAAGGATTTTCTAGACGACCTTATTGGACCATTAGTGCAATTATATAACCAAATTTTCAAGGAACTACACCACCCAAGTCGTTTTTAAAGGCTGTTGTAATACCCCTACGTAAGAAAAGAAATTCGAGTAAAGCATTAGACTAGACTGATATCGCTCTTGCAATCAAGCTATAAAATATTTGCTAGGATTTTAGCAAGACTACAATCCTTCTTAAAACGATTTATCGGGGACACCCAACAAGAATTTGTATCAGAGAGACGTATGGATAAACTGGTCGTGGTCATGATGGCCACGTTGAAGAATCAAAATTCACGCCGATCAGAGAGAATTGAAGATGGAGCCGGAATTCTGTTTGTCGATTTTGCCAAGGCGTATGATTCCATAGATCAATATTACCATTTCGCGACATTACAACAATTAGGTTTTTCGGACGGGTTTATGAGGCTGATGAAGACACTTCGATATGGGACATCGGCAGAGTTTTTGTACATAACCAAAAGTCTAGTCCGTTCACGGTAACATCTGGTATTAGACAAGGATGCCCTTTGGCACCGTTATTATTCAAATTGACGGTCGAACCACTTGCGTTGCCAATAATGAAATCACCGGATTTTGAAGGTATTTCTCCAGTACCAGGGGTGAGGCATAAGTTTTCCGTATTTGTGAATGACTCCACAATTTTTTGAACAAAGCGGAACAAGTGATTCCAGCCCTACAATTGGTGAAACGATTTGGATACATATCCGGCCTGAAAGTGCAGACTATTAAAAGTAACTTCCTTTTTCTCGATCCGAATTTTCATATTACGAAAAGGTGTGGAATACCCGTCGTTCAACCAGGAGCCACAGTTCGTTACCTGGGATACGAGATAGGACATGGAAATATAGACAGAAAGAACTGGGCATTGAAGTTACGGAGCATTCGGCGGAGACTGTCGACGGCGATGCAGTGTCAAGTATCCAGGTAGATCGAGTAATGCTTTTAACGCAATTGTGGTACCCTCGATTCTCTTTACAGCTAAATTTTTTTACCCTCCGGTTGACGTCATGCAATGCCTGATTCAGTTGCCAAAAAGCTTTATATGGAGACAAACCGCCAAAGAGGGCCAACAAATTAGACACAAGATAACACCAACTCTCATGTACGCCCCAAAAGAGGCAGGTGGTCTCGGGCTAGTTGCTTTACCCATAGCTATCCGAGTGCAGCGTTTGAAGGAATCAACGAAATGGATAATATCGTCTTGAAATACTTGTGAGACAGCTTGGATGTTCTGGAAAGGATTAGATAATCAGCCTGATCGGCCATTGATTTCACCACGTCTAGGATACACGATGGGTTCAATACAAACATGGACATTTTACAGGAAACAGATATGAGTGCCGAGGAAATGGGGCAATGGCTAGGACCAGCAGATACACAACCCCAGGATCTGAAGACTTACACTGTAATGGGGTGCCATTACATAAGTGATATTTAAGTAGAAATATCACAGTTTAATTTCAGCCTTAATGTCTGAAATGTGAATATTGGATTATAGTTGTTATAAT
>MIQA02003303.1:43256-91269 GCA_001887855.2 Sclerospora graminicola | reverse complement strand
CTGGTGTCACTTGATTAAACCGGATAAGACTAATATGTGGGTGTCGCCATGTAGGACGACTGGGTGGCGAAACACTACAAGACGGGGGCCGAAGATGTCACAGGTGCTGTTCCACCTCTCGAGGGCTTTAGGGCCAACGCATGAAGAAGAAACACTGATAGAAAGGTACGTGAAAGTTAATGCAGCTGTTTTACATAGAAAATGTGTCACACAGCCAGCCAGTTCGAAGGAAATTCTGCGTCGGGGAGAGCAAGTCCAAGTTCAAGCTGATCTTGATGACATTGACTGGCACGAATATGGCAGACAAACGCTTAAGGCTTTCTGGGGAACCTTTTTGTGGTGTAACAACCCCTGGATCAGGGACGAGAACGCGGAAGTACTGGCACCATTAAAATTCGCGAAACTGCCGGAGTCTACCATAAGGGACCTACACATCAGACGAGTTGGGAGGACCACGTATCACTGGACAGTACAAGGAAAGGAACCGATCAGTCACTCAAGAAGTAAAGTAGGGCGATGGCTGTTAAGTATAATCTTGTGCTCACCGAGGGTGGCGATTGGTGAAGAAATCGGTGCGGCAGACAACCGAAGCTTCTGAACACTCACGATCACTGGAATTCAGTGGTATGGAAGTTTGACACAGCAAGAGAAGTGACGGGCACGTGTACATCAACTGGTCAGAAGTGGACGTTACGTCAGCGCGATGATGGCATTTACTGGGACGAACCAGAGGGCGGATCACGGAGAAGCAATAACTCAAGGGAGGTCAGAGAGATGGGAGAACATCAACAGTTGCATGGACTTGTGTTTGCGGCACACCCAAGACTGCACAATTATCCATGGACGATCAATGAAGGGATAAATATGTGCGCGGTGAAAAGGGGGATCAGACGGTCATTCCGAGATTACTATTATAAGGCATTATCAAGTGCTCTCCCAAGAGTTCGGGAGCGGTGGAAATGCATGCGCGCGAAGTCAGAATGGAATTGGAATATGCGGGAGCAGACACCATCGGAGATCTGGAAGCATGAAAACTTGTTATCGGACTATCAATTGTGGAGCATATACCGAGCAGCAACGTTTCAACTAAATGTTTATTACGATGGATATTTTACACAAAGAAGGTGTGCACTGGATGAGCAGTGTCAAACACCTGGGAAAGGGGTCACACATATTGTGTGGGGGTGCAGTCGGGCGAAACAATTATGGGCCCGACTATTAACATGTTGGAACGGTTGCAGTGTCTCGAATGCTGAGCTGGAACATTATAGGAGATTTGTAGCAATTCGCAAACCGCCGGAAATTTCAGAGGCACTGGGGCTGTGTTTGCAGATGAGATGTGGAAAGAGAGCAGAGGAATGTAAGGAAGCGCTTGCACGTGTGTGGAAAGGAATCTGTTCGCTTGGACTTACGTGGTTGTGGTTTATGCGAAATGAGCGCGTGCAGAAAGGGATTTATAGAAGTGCGTATGAACAATTACAGCTAATTTGGGCAAAAATTATGAAGCAGTTGTTAGCAGTGGCTTATTTCGAAAGGAGCAGAACAGCGACCAGAATTCGTGGGATACGCATGCTTATAGGTCTGGAGTGTTTGGAAGAAAATGGCCGGGATCAGTCAAGTGATGAACATAGTGTTTTACTACCTGTTTCGCAGGTGGATAGCTCATCAGAGACGGTTGTGGGACTAGATCGTGCACTCAGAGATTTTATTGTAGCTAATAGGTAATTTCTAAATAGACTACGATTGAACAACAACAACAATACGGAAGAGGACGAACGTAATGATTACAAATTATATTATTCGAGATTAGAAGTGCGGCCGGTGAAATGATGTAAAAGTGGATATTTGATGTGAAACCATGCAAATTCGAGTAGGACACATTAAATTCGAATTTGATTGGTCTAAATGATTTAGATCGAGTTATTTCGAAATTAGTTGGGCTGTGTTCGGCAAAAATGCTATTTTCAAATTTTGTATGCCTCAAAATCGGGTTTCAAATGGATCTGCTATTTCGCCCGAAATCGGGTTTTGCTTGTTCGGCAAAGCCAATGTGTCCTAATGTTGAATCGAAATATGATATTTATTGTCTATCGTAGTAGGGAAGATATAAAAAATAACAGTTTTAGATCTGATGAGTAGCGGAGGTAGAAATGCTGCACGACGCTTTCAGCTCCTTATCCGATGTTTTTAATTGTGAAACAGGTAGGTAGAGTGCTTCATGGATATAGTTTGCGCCCGTAAAAATAAACCCCATTTGTTCCTATAGAGAAGATGCAGAAAAGAAAGTTTGTCACTACAACGTCGCAGCTGCAGGAATGTATTGCAAAACTGGAAGAGTGACAAATATCCAATTAAAAAGGCAAGGACAGTCAATTCCACGCTACATTGGAGGAACGTTTCCTTGTTCCGGAAAAAACCTGCTCTCGACTTGAACTGTTGTTGTATGAATCTCAGACTGAGATATCTCTTGTGAAAAATGCCTCCGAAAACATTACGACTCGTGAGCGAGAAGCTGCGCATGTACAAGAACGATTGCAAATTTCACAAGAGAATACACATGAAGCTATCAGAAGACTCAAGGAGGCGAGTTGTCAAGCGCAAGATGAAATCTTGACATTGAAAGCGCAACCAAAGAGTGCGGCAGCGACGTTTGCGAGCGAGATCGAGGCGCTGGTTCAGACTACGCTGTTCTTCGAAGTACAAGTGCAAACATCAGACTCAGTGTTTCAAGCAGCTAAAAGTTTTTCAGGAAACGATTGATCGAGAGAGACATTGAGACAAAATTATTGAGCTTAACAAGCGATTTGACGTTCTCGTCGATGCGGCCACCACTCAAGACCATCGAGCTACAGATGCAATCGACAACATGTCAAAACGTCACGCCCGAATTCGAGACGCCGTCGACGAAGGTTTGACAATTTGGTCGCGTGAAATTCGGGCATTGACCAACGAGATCAAGAAGAAAATAGTAGCGAGTTCCAGTGTTTGTCGTCAGCGGCATCACGAGCTTAACCTCTCACTTCGATCGATTGAGCATCGACTTCAAGCCTCCATACCTAAAATGAACCGCTTAATGCTAAAAAGATATACCTTATTTTAGACATAAACTAGGCCACTTTTGCTTGAGTACTTGTTCACAGGCACAATGTCAAGAGCCACGTATTTTTTTCGGTAACTGTCCCTAAGTGAGGGGCATATTTACTCGAGATGTCCTTCACACACGTATAAAGTCAATACTAATTGCATAGAAATACGAGAACTACGTACAATACCTTTTCCTTTTACTGCCAATAACTCATCATCCAAATTATGCAGTGTACTCAGCTGTTTGTACTGGTATTTCCGATGACGTCGAGTCCGATATAATTCACTTCTGCAGCAAAATCGCAAAACTTCTATTGCAAATAGCGCCAACAGTCCGTATGCTGGAATAAATTTGTTTTCTTCAAGGCGGTGCAGTTGTTCATCACTATATCGTTAAGCAAAATCGAGCAAAATTGTAACGAAATACTTCGGTAAGTTTTCATGAAAAGTACACCAAAATCACCTAAACGTACGTTATTTTTCATTCTTGTTGATGTCGACGTAAGAATCGGTTGATTGTCGCTCCTTGCGTGAAAATCACCACCCCCAGCACCAATTCCGCCAGTGCTAATAAAATTAGCAGATATGACGAGCAGCAGAGACACTCAGAGAAGCTTCGATTGGACGTTCCACACCAGCTCATTAGAGCTGACAAAATGAGCAAACCTCCTACTGCCAATATCGGTACATACAGCCATTCTGGGGCGGAGTGGTTGAGACCTGTAATAAATCACGACATAAATATTTAAAAAATAATATATTAAGTACTAGTAAGATTTTCTGTGGCTATGTAGTACCGATATAGAGACTGTAGACAGTAAGCGCCACACCGCACACGATATCCACACCATTAAATACAAACAGCGCGCTACCGGAACAGCACTAGCTCCATGAGTCACCACACATGTTGAATGATTTTTCTGGAAAATCGTACAAGGCACCGCCCGAAGCCGCCGTTGTTCTTCATAGCAGCGTACACCATGTACTTACATTTAAGTTGCTGAAGCTGACTCTGTAGTCGATTCAAACTTGCGGCTCGCAACATCGTTAACATCTTGTAAGATTCGCGTCCACGATGACTTCTTGAAGCCAAAAATAGAGCTTGATTGGCGGCTTAGCACAGCGTGAACGCATAACTCTCGATCGCTGTCGATCCATGTTACACCAATGCTGATCTTACCAACAAAATAAATGAAGGACTAAATTATGCAGTGTTAAGGGTTACCCCTCCAACATCGGCATCGCGTTTTAAAATCGCCGAATTCGGCGATTTTCAAAATAGCATTTCTGGACCAAAATTTGACGTGCCGAACACTCCGCGATTTTTGACAAAATAGCATATCGACATTGGGTTAAGAAAAGGTGCAGAAAATCGCAAATTGGGCGTTGCCGAACATGCCCTAAGTGTCTAGTTATCAGGGGTGTGCGGTATTGGCACCGGTAGTGGTTAGTACCGGTAGTAGTACCGGTAGTACCACCGGTATTTAACACTACCGATACCGATACCGGGAACTTCAATGTAGGTATGAAGAGTACCGTACCGGTACCGCCCTGAGTAATGTTGGTATCTATCACTACCGAAGTCTGAAATTATGGTATTGAGTATCGATAGTATTCACCATCAGAGCCAATCTAGGTACTCGGTACTGATAGTATTTACCGTCCATACTAATCTCGGTATTACAGTTGTACCGACTAAATCGGTATCCAGAGACAGTATTTTGTCTCGGTATTTCTAGTATCGACTTTGCAACATACCAAAAAAAAGTCGTAGAGTTGATAATGATACTAATGTTTCTTACGCTCCCCATCTAAGTAGCCTGGTTAATGCATCGCTTAATATTCAAGCAAAAGATAAGGAGGTGGACAATTAACTGATGGTAATGATAAGTAAATAGTATCTCTATCTGCTTACTATCGAGTATGTCGAGCAAAGAAGTGTCAGCACCACCACCACTATCATACGTTTTATAAGCAATTATATATGGGGAGACATTTTCATGAACAAATAAGACCAAACTACGTTTTATAAGCAATTATATATGGGGAGACATTTTCATGAACAAATAAGACCAAACTACGTTTTATAAGCAATTATATATGGTGATACTAGTCTGTTCATCTAAAGAATGTGCACAAGGGTTTTTTGTGGACACCACAAACTAGGTAAAATCATTTTATTGGCTAAATATACCATCATTTGGCGGGTGAACATTTCATCTAAAACTGCGCGCCAAAATTGTAATTCGAAGCCGACAAACAACCGCACTATTCGCGCCATATAATTAGCAAAGAATGCATATATTGAGTTTATTGGACTAACATTGTAATCTTGCGTATACCAATGCAGGCGTTCGAGTTGAGACGTCTGGAAATCATCTTGTAGCTCTTGGAAAAAGTTGCAAAAAAAATGGCGCATCGCGAGCTACTCCGCGCTAGCGCGCGAGATGCCGACGCTGTGCGCCAGTATCTCACGGCAATTGAAGCAGAGGAGGTAGTACAATGCATTTGATTCTTTTCGTTCTTTCTCTTCTAATTTGTCGCTTTATGCTTGCAGCTGAACGAATTACTGGACTCGATTGCACCTCGCTGCAATACCAAGCAACGACGGAAGAAGAGTGCGGTTCTCGTGCAAGACGATTGGTTACCGCTTCTCCGTCTTTTGTTGCAATGTGAAGCCACTCGTCTACGTACTGGTTCGTATATTATTCAAGTGTTACGACGTGGAAGTCCAAGTGAGCTCGAGAGTATGCAGCTATTGACTGAAGTGGCTGTTGGCTATTCCAGTAGACTGGATGAACTCCAAGAGCTTCAATCACCGGAAAAGATGCGACTCGTCGTGCAAAAGAATAAGCTGCTGGATGAGATTCACGTTATGTTGGATACTATCTTTAGTTTCCTTGGAAGAACTTGTAAGTGAAGATATGAAGCGCAGCACGACAAAGGACAAATGTTTGCCGCAATTACTGGGACTCGTTCCGTTTTTTCTTGGGTTAAGTTAAGAGCTGAGTGGAACCGCGACGGGTGAGGTGCGTAAAGTTGTATATAGCGAGCGAAACGGGGAATTCAACTATGCGACCTTTGTTCCGTAGAGTCTAGCGAAATTATTGGAGTTGCCCTGGAGCTTACGCACGGTGCCGAATCTATTAAATGTATTGGTGGAAGGCATGTCGTTGATAACGAGAGAAAGTAGGCAGCAGTTGCAGGTATGATGAAGAAAAAGGTGATGAAATGATGGAAAAAATGAAAGGCTTTTGTTGAGGTTATGCTTTTGTTTTTGTATGTAGAAAAATATTGAGCGGATGGTGACAACATCACCGGAAATGGCGAGCGAGAGCATAAATCCTGTAATTCGAGAGTGCGTCCTGGTTGCAAATGTCACGAGGGATCATCAGTGGATTGGTATTGCATGCTATCTACTGCGGCAATTACCCGCACGATTTCGACAAGAGGCGAAATTTAACTTGCAAATGGTATGTAGAAATATTTATTGATTGACGGTAGACGTTAACATGTCAGTGTAATTGCTTTCAATGCAGAATTTCAATCAGTCGCCACGCATTGTCTCGTTAGTTTGTGAATCCATTCGATCCAGTCAAGGGGCAGAACCTGTGGACATAATTATGATTGGCATCAACGACATATGTGACGACCCCATGTGGGGCGCAGCAAACCTGCAGCTCGACTGGAGTGACCTGTTCCTACTTCTCCACTCCCTTCAGGCATCAAAACCAATTCAGCACCACCAAACTTCATTTTCTCGTGTCTTGACGGAAGAAACGCGCGCATGAAGTACTCAGTAGTTTATTTGAACGCTCTCAAAAGCCAGCGCAGAGGAAGACATGTTACCACGAGTTTGTTTACCTTGACGAAGGTAGAGAAGTATCCTAACAGACTTGTGTGATTTTTATGGTGTAGATTGCGGGCGAAACGCCGTCAAAATTATTTATTTCTCAATCGACAAAGATGTTCCCACATCTCAATTTCATTCAAATTTGGCTCAGGTAATGGTGGTAAGCTTGTCCCATTGAGACCAAAGATCCTTATCAAATGACGTCAGCGTTGTTGTATCCAGTGGGCAGTTTTATCGATCATTCGACAGCGCTCATGATTTTTTCTCATTGCGTCCCGTTTAGCGACACAATACACTGGTAAGCTGCTGGCAATATTTTGATATAGACTCACTGTGGACTCTTAACGCGACGTGTGACTGTTGCCCATGTAGATCTGTATAACTTTATGATGGTCTTTTTACGAAAGCCATTGTCCACTGGTAATCGATTACACCAACAGTTTGCTATAGATATGTGGTGTACATGGCTCGATGAGCGCCTTTCATTCAATAAGCAACAAGAAGTACGTCTTTTTCTCGTGGCTATTTGAGAGAATAACGATATAACTGACTTTGGTCATGTTTGTAGGAAGAGATTGTTTCGACGATTAAAAACAGTGTCGCAGCTGCTTGTGGTATCCAAGCGTGGTCATTTGGACGATTAGAGCAACTCTTTCAATGTACAAAAACTGTCGACGAAAGACCTGCTCTCGTCTTGCGAAAAAGCTCCTGGGACGAGCTCCATCGATTTTTCTCGCAAGAGGTTGCCAAGTTTATTGTGCCAAGCACATCAGACATCATGAGCTCGTGAATCAAGCAATTAGGGACAATTTCGATAGTTTGTGGAATACACGACGCGTGTTGCTCAAGTTGTTGCACATGATTGAAGTGGGGCTGCGCATTGGCAAAGCGACTGGCACGCTACAACAAAAAGGAGATGACGCGGCGATCGCTCCATGGCATGATAGCATCCTTTACATCTATGAAGCTGCCGGGACGTCTGCCGTAAAAAGTCGCGCGTGGGTTGCGGATATGAAGGAAGCAAGCCAAGATTTAGAAACGAAATCCAAGGTAAAACACCGGCTGTAATTGCTTAAACTCGTCTGCAGGTAGCTCACATGTAATGCAACTGATAGGTATCGACAAAGTTGCTCAAGATGGACATTTTCTTCATGCAAGTTCCTTCTACCGTGCAAACGAGGCTGAAAAAAGTACGTTGGTTCGTTAGTGGCGGGAATGGCACGGCGCTAAATTGACCCTGAAGTGTTTGTATTGCAGACAACACTGTCTGATGCAATAATAGAGCGTTTAAAGGCAGTAGTGAAGATAGTGAAGGAGCGAATGGTGCCGTCAAGGCAAACGCAAGCTCGTTGTGGAAACGTGAATGCGATCCAACGTTTGTTTGGCGTCGTTCCCATTGTTAGGAAGCGGGAGAAGCGACTACGAAGTCGTCATCCTGTCATTGATGTAATTTTGAACGAAAAAGACGGGGCCGATGCATTTGCTGACTTGGAAGATTTTATTGGATAGAAGAGAGAAAAAATGACAAGCCTTTGGTGTCATCGAAGGATACGTGAGGGTTCTGTTGATGATAAAAACACACACTAACATGGATAGTGACGACGAACAAAGTGTGTTGGTTCCGCAGATTGTTTAGCCAGGTACTTAGTAAAGCCCTTGAAGAGAAAGAAAGAAAAACGCGTGACTTGGGATGTAATTGGTAAAAAAAGAGTAGTTTGGATCACGCACTTTGTGCTGGAGTTTGTACTTTTCAGCTTGATCACTGAACACTGCTACTGAAAACCAAGATTGCGACGCTGCCATCACTGTTGCAGGCCGTTGTAAAAATTAAATCAACGTTTTCATTTCCTAAAATTGACTCTCAATTATTACGTTGAATCCGATTGGACAAAAATGTTTTTGGGGTCTTAAAAAACCTATTTTTGAATTCGACGTATTGTGCGCTCTGCACCACTTTTTAGGCCGATCGCGAGGTCCCAATAGATAGAACTCGTTTAGACAATTCTAAAACTGTATTTTCGTGTAATATCGCTGCGATGGTTTCGTTTTACGAAGGATTTAGTATCAGACAAAAACAATTGCTCACATTAACCCTCGTATTGACGCCAAAACACCTCAAATAAATGCCTTAAAATTCCACAGCATAGAGAAAAGTGCTGCAAACGCAATAGTGAAAGTTGTACCAAAATTGTAGCTGTAGTTTTTTCGATACCTCATTTCTCCGTTGTGCACATTCTTTACCTGAACAGACTAGTACATTTTCATGAACAAATATGACCAAACGTAAGCACAAAAAATATTAACGATATGACTAGACCCCAAAGAAGGAGTAGGAGAGCATTATGGTAGTTAGATTTTATAATATAGCATTTTTTCGTGAATGAAAGCAGTCTTTTATGTTTGTGAGAAGAAGTTAAGAAAAATAAACAAGTTGTGGTAGCCTATGATAACTATATACTAGGATATTAATGACTAAAGCGCAAATGCTCCCTCACCATCCGTCCGTCGTCTTACAACGGCAATAGTTTCCTATGGTGGCATGCAACCCTCTTCTGACATACTTTACTTGTGAGGATAAAATGTCCGGGTATTAAACAAACTACCGGTACTAATTACCGGTATGCAGTCCAATGTTGGTACAAGTACCGGTATGTGATACCGGCCAAATCCAATTTCGGTACTAATTTTGGTATACCAATACCGGCCATGTTAATTTCGGTAGTAAACCGTACCGACGTGTTAATTTTAGGTATCGGTAGGAAACTATAGTATCAGTATCAACAAATTTAGGTACCCAGTTCTCAATTTGCTTTATAGCACACACCTGGCTTAGGTGGATTGCAGAACAACCAAGAACGTTAACAGCTACTACTACAATGCGCGTCCCGGACCCTGGGTCCGGTCCACCATCTAGCGGTGGCATGTCGGTTGACCCGACGAGTGATGAAAAGGAGCTATCTGGCTTACCTGGAAAGGAGGGTGAGGAAGATAACTCGGCGAGTGGGGAAGGAAAGGAGGTTGACGAACCTCATGCATCAACTACGGGAACCATTGAACCTGATTCGACGGAGAACCAGGTGAATTCAGCTGGTGGCCGTAAACATGATTCCAAGATTGATACTTCGACAGGTGGTACATCGAAGATATCAGAAATCAGAACCATGGATGAAACTGTACCACAATCCGGAAATAAAAAGGTCAAAGTAAATTCAGCTGAGGACCTAGCCGGGGCATTGAGGGCTGCACTGGAAAACGCTTCCAAGACCTCACCGAAGGTTAAAGCATGGTTGGATACCATGCAACAATTATTTACGCAAGTTTTTGTAAAGGCCAAGGTTCCAGCGTCTAAGTTGGCTCCGAGTGCAAAACGCTTGCCTAAATTAAAAAAAGGCGAAAACGACTGTCTCCTGGAGCTATTTGAGCACATTGTGGTGAAAGAGAAACAGGAATGGTCAGTATGGAAACAACGAATTGTTGGTGCGGCTATCAGCGCGCAGAAGTCAAACCAAACATTCGAAGGAATCTTAAGGAAAATGATCGGACAGGCAGCTGTACGTCAAGCGGGACAAGATCCGCCCCCATTATCAAGTTGGGCGGCGAAAATCGCACCCAAGGAAAAATCAATCGCACAGAAAGTGAACACGACTGATTTTCTCTTCCGTAAGGAAATTTATGAAGGGACTTTGATCCCTGAACTACGGAAAATATGTGACGAGGGAATACGCTAAGTTTGCACCGACTAAACTAAGAGATGGAACCGATCACGAATGGACAATAGGGCAAGGTCTCTTGGAAGGTAATATTATTGCACGACGAATCCCACAATTTGTCAAAAGGATAATGTCACCGAAACATCACGTGTGTTTGATTCAAACAATAAGAGCTCAAGTGGAAGGATGTTTGATCATGGACATGACGGGTGAAAGTCCGATTAAAGCGGCCTTTCTAAGCACGAAGTGCATACAAGAGAGTATCGCCACTGCTGCAGCGACTAGGTCGAAAGGTTCAAAAGAGTTATGGGCGATGATTGCCCAGGTGAAAACGATAAGTTACAATGCTAACAATCATTCGATTTACTTCCACTTTTACACCCGGGACATGGCGGAACAATTCGTGGGAGTTAAGGTACCATTTCATCGGTACGATCATACGGTGTATAACATACACAAGCGTAAGGAAGATGGTAATGACTCGATATGGAGCAACCAAGCGGACTGTAATGGAGAAAAATACAATCAAGCTGCTAACTATGCTTGTGTGTTAAGGAATGTGTCACGAAATACTGATCTGACACAATTATATGCTATGTTGAAAACGGTACTGGATGTACCGTTTCAATTAGAAGATATGGATAATGGAGGGCCACTGTCGGAAAACTCCACATCCATGGGCTTAACATTGGCTACGAAGAATTTTCCAGGAAAGCTTATAAATATAAGTCGTTTGTATTGGAATCAAGTAATGGTAATTATTGAACACCCCACAATGAGGGGTCGGCGTCAATGTTTACGCTGTGGTGAGTTAGGACGCCCAATGAAACAATGTACGATAACGGTGGAAGAAATGCAAAAGACACGTTGCATCGTAATCGTTACCGAGGACACGGAAAAAGTGGAGGAGTTAGTGGAAACCTTTTCCAGCATGGATGATCTGAGGAATCAAATTGATACTCATAGGAAAGCTAATGTTGACGGAATCACGAGCAAACACGATGAAGAAACGAACGAGGAAACAACTGGAAGTGAGAATCTTAGTTCATCAGCTTCTTCTGAAACGGACGAACCAACGCAACAAGAGGATGTTCGAACACACCATTCTTTGAGTAAAGGAACATCTTCGGATTGGGTTAATGTTACGGTTAAAAAAAGACGAAAAACAAAAAACGGCCGATCAATCAACAACACACCGAAATCAAAAAAGTGTTAACTTCAACCTTACCACCAGGAAGTAACACTCAGGGTCAAGGAAAGGACAAAAAGCAGACAATCACTGTAACGAATGGAGGCACGAAAGAAAAAGAGTGGGTACATCGGAGTACCACTCAAAAAGTAATAAACAACACTGGCGAAAAGATCCACCAATCTATCGGAGACCATGTCAAACAGGAAGGCCTAGACAACGGTACAAACACTGAGAAATTACCAGATCCAGACCACAATGAGCAACATGACTCAACCAATTTAGAGTCACCCAAGGACAATCAATTACAAAAACAATCACAACATACGGTTGGTTTAATTGAAGAAGGAAAGATCAAAGACAAGATACGAGATATATTGGACGGTCTAAACGACAGCAACGGTTCATTGAAGGAATTTCCTTTGAGAGAACAAAATACTACCTCACATCGAAACAAAATTTCCCTAGCAGAGGCAGAAACGCTTATGGGCATAAGACGGGTTGCAACGCCGGCGACAGGAAACTGTCAGGTGTATGCAATATGTCAAGCACTCGCAACGTTACAATTTCAAAAGGAAAACGTGGAAGGGTTGGAAAATTTAGCCCAGAGGATTAAAGAAGGAAGTCATATTCGTGCTCTGCTCGATTTTGAAATAAAATTCGCTGCAGGTATTCGCAAACACACTTTATTGGGATTAGGAAGAGGATATGAAAAAATCTCAGCAAAGGAGTCAGCTCGTGAATTTAAGCTGTATCTCAAGGAGTTTGCAACAAGTGGATCAAAGATCACCGATACAGTTCCACAGAAGGCATGGGGAAGCAACGATACTTTGGCCACAATTAGCACGTTACTTCAGAAGGATATCTTTGTCATAAATATAAGTGCAGGGATGGAAGAACCCGGTGTAATACATTACGCACCAGAAACACGTAACAGAAAAAACAACTGTTACATGATGAGTGGAGAATATCCAATGTCATTACAGAACTGTATTGACATGGTTCGACGTTTGAAGCAAAAGGAGCCAAAGACTCAAACGCAATGGCCAATTGTTCTTTTCTTCAAAGAAGCTCATTACTCGGCGTACATTCATGGATTGAGGGCAGTAGACGATGAATCGGAGGGTGAAGTAGATATAATCATGACTGACAATAGCAGTGAATGTGAATCAGACGAAGATTACGAGGATGATAGATCCAATAATAGTCAACATGGAAGAAATGGAGATATCGTTATGGATGAGGTCTCAGACCACAAAGAGACGGAAAACGGAATTCTCGTAGATGTGACAGCCCAACAGAAACAGCAGGTTGGAGAATGGGAGGAAATGACAGCGGATATCATTAATAGGCTTGGTGGACCGTCCATCCATGACTATTTTAAAAGTGATATTGAGCAGATTATTCTGACTCATGATCCTGGTTGGCTAGAAGTACTGCACTTCTTAACGGAAAAAGTCGGACGACAGTCTATTCCAGAACAAATTCAGCTCCTGGAAGCGGATCTGACTCACCCGGATACCCGTGAGAAAGTGATGCGTCATTATAACATACCAGAATCGGTACTGCACCAATGGTACCATCGAAGCTGGTTAGACATGACAAATAGTAATGAACTAAAATTACTAGAGTCAGCTTCGGATGAGGTGGAACAACCAGAAGGTGAACACGACGAATTAATCGAGGAACACGAGAGAACCACCAAAGCCAAACGGTTATGTACACGGACAGATCCTAACGAACAAGTTTCACAGCTTGTTACGAAACCAATCCGGTATGTACGTGGGACAGATGTACCAGTTATCCAACTTCAGAGAGAAGTGGTGGATGACTTCAAGAACTGTGTTTCAAGCCCAAAAAAGTCTACAGAACATTGGATCAAAGCTTGGGGTGTATTAGAGGCAACTTGGAAGCAAAAGTCCATGGTGCCATTTCCACACCTAAATAAAGGTCCAGGGGTATGGAAAACAGCAGCGGATAAGGAGAGCATTCTTCTTTTGGAATTATTACAAACATTTGATGGAGCCTCTTATATACTGGATAGTTTAACGGCAGAGACGTTGATTGCTCTCACTCGAATATGGCGAGAACAATGTTGGTGTGCCATGTTAGAACAAGGCAAAAATAATGGTATTGAAGGGGTGCAAGCCGCATGGTTTGGTGCTTGGGAACAGAGATATTTAGCACTGAAAGCACCAGAACAGCGGACATTGATTATTCACAGCACTCAAGAATGGAATGAACTACGCCGTAATCATTATGGCGGTATCAAGTTAATCCGATTATGTGCTCCAATGAGGAAATCTACATTGGCAAGATACCTGATAAGTGCATATATTTATGCAGAGCAATTCGCAGCTATGGTGGGAGAATATTATCTTGCGAGTGATTCCATAATGAATTTGTTGAGACGTCACTTTAAGGTACAGATATCTTATAAAAACTATGGTGAAGGATTCGATAAAGTCTTGGAAGAGGAAGGTTCAGCCTGGACAGACTTACATGAATGGATGAATATCATTGCGGATCACTTTACAAACATCCCTGATTATTCATGGGACAACTTTGATGAATCACAAGGTTCATCACTATGCTACTAAGGGCAACGAGCCGATTAGTGCTATATGCATGCATGATTATTTCGAAGTGTTATGGATGGATAATTACGCGAAATGTTGGCTCTTAAAGGGAATGGAAATCCAGTTGATAACATCAGATGGACATATTGCATCTCGTCAACAGACTGTCATTAGCGGTCGTATACGAGTAATGATGATGGCGAAATATGAAGTTAAAGCCTTCTATTGAAAGAAACAAATCCGAAGCTTATGGTTTGGTTTTTGCGGAATTATAGTGAGATGGTTGTGGTATTTGCGTAATCAATCAAGTTTCAATAGAACACCTGCTCATTTAGTCTGAAACCAATCAATTACTAATATCAGTCAGTTATAACATAGTCTTTTCCGAAAAAACAGAAATCCCGACCAGATACGGTGTAATCTCTATATGACTTAATGTAAAGGTCAAAGACCGATATAATCAGATTTAACAGTATTATTTCGTCTGTTATTGAGAAACTGCTCAATAAATATAGAGACTGAAAAATGACATACCTAATGAACAAGTGCAAAGTAACACAGCGATAATTCCATTCTAGCCAATAACTTAATAATGCATGGTAGCTACATAACCACATATCACTAATCTTTCATTTTCTTCCTTCTAGTTAACTTAACTATTAATAATTCACTTCACCTTGTATTAATGTACTATCCTGTTCGCCGGTCGATGCTGCATCTGCTATAGTCTTTTTGATGAAGGACAAGGACATTGAAGTGCTGCTTCATAACAAGCAATTAAACTCGCTAGTGTTTGTAGAAATCAAGCGATATCAATGCTTTATTGTATATTTTTGAAAATTGTACTTCTTGTTATTTCGTCACACAAAAGGCACGAACTTTAGTAAAAAATGTAATCCATGACACTCAAATTGCTGTTATACGCAATACAAATCAGAACCAACTCGTCTTCATTTCACTATATAACGCGAGCATTTTGATACAGCGATATACTGTATATAGTAATGTAATGATCTAACGAATTAGGTGTAAAGTTATATTTATTTGTTAGTCTAGAGCATGACGTACTAAATTGTTTTGCATCACCGCATAGAAGCTGATAGAATGATTCACAGTGCAGGGACAAATATTAAATTGTGGTCCAGACTATTTGTAATCTTTATACATGTATTATCCTGGGGATAATAAAAGCTTCGGTGGGGGTAATGTTTATTATTAGATTCAATGATGTTATGGTGATTAGCTACTTTTTATACCCATTCCAGTCTGCGAAAATGCAGAAATTTATTTTGAGGTCGCTCTGAAAAATATAATGTTTTGCAGCTTGTGCCACAAAATCTTATATTTTTAATACTGCCCGCCCTCGAACATTATCTGAGCGGAGATTGATTATTTTTGGAAATCATTCGGTAAATCACGGATAACCAGATCTTTTCACTTGGTGACTATTTTATATTCTGTAACAAACACATATAGCAAAATGCATATAATTTCCGTTCAGCTCACAAATAGGCAGCTTCTCACTAAATGATTTTGTTATCTAATGGTTTAAGACATACGTCTGCAGAAACCAGTAAATTTTTATGGGCTCAAAGCAGGGCCCAACTAGACACAGTTGCTTTATTGGAGCAACAACAACCTTTGACGAGGAAAGACGGAATGAGTCTACAATTGTGTATCCAGTGCGTTATAAACCCCTTACCAGCACCGCGAACAGCGAGCAGATACTCGGCATCCGAGCAATTGTATTCCCAGGAAGATCCAGATCATCATGTAATTTCTAGGATAAGGTATTATATAGTAGACAATAGTTAATAACTAAAATGGACTACTTTACACGAAAAAAAAATTTAGGTACCTGATTCGCTACTATAGTACCGGTGCCGAAACGTGATACCGCACACCCCTGCTAGTTATCACACAAGTACCAAAAACACAATCATTTTGTCACGCCTGAGCAGGTGTACATAAACGAGATCGCCACCATTCGGTAACGTACCGTGGTTTCGAGCGTACATGTAAAGCAGCACCAGGGCCAATTTCAATAGATCGACCCTGGCAATCTGAATGGTATTATGCTGCGTAAAACCTGAGTCAACGTCAACTGACAGCTCGTCTTGTGACAGCAAGCGAATGTACGGTACATTCGATTGCCAGAAACACCAACTTCCAAAGATCCATATCAATCTATGGTTGTGAACTGGATGGAATATAATAGGCGACGTCGTTGATGGGACTTGTCAAGAATCGCGACTACATTTACGTCTAACTGGCCAGCAAATATACTTTTAAGCAATCTTCGCTAGGTTACCGTCATATCCATTCGTCGATTTTCATAGGGCGTATTCGTTGTTGGCATGCTGTTTCTTCTGTCAAGAGAATGAGTCGCTGGTCTCAGTCTACATGTTGGGAATTATCCATTTCATTCCTTATGATTTTCGTCGATTGTTTCTACCTCGTTTTTAAAAGGATGCTACCAGCCATAGACGAAAACAAATTTTTCGCTGTAGGGGCAACTGCACTCTTTTTCGGCGGCACCAACCACACGACGAATAAGCTATAAAGATGCTACGAGCTATCCACTTGTCATTGTCGTTTATCATAAGAATTAGATTATATGTATCTTAAAGTTGTTACCTGCTCCACAAAGCAACTATAAATTTTTTAACAGAGTGTACACGTTTACCGGCCTTTTTAAAGTAATTACGAACTGGTTTCTCTGCTGACGGTTGCATACTCTTTGGCTTTTATTATTTCAGGCGTCTGCTTCAGCCAACAAGCACGGTTTCTTGGCCATCCTCAGAAAACTGTCTCGGCCACGACCTATCCGAATCGTCGTCCGATTCAGAATTGTCCTCCCCGCTTCTCTCTTCTTCTGATTTGTCACTGCTGTCTTCTGACTTTGACGAGGCTGATGAAGACTCGAGTTTTGCAGAACTTTGTGTGATACCTCCTCAAAGTTGCTCATAAAATATCTGCAGAAAATCGGGGCTCCCCCAATAATCGCGTGTACCACGTAATTTGAGAATGGTACGGGTACACAGCTACGTATGTTGGGAAGTCATATGGTAAGAGGTACTAGTACGGGTTTTGGGAATTCCCCATGACCAATACTTATGCATTTCGAGCCGTTGTGCCATCCGTCAGCTGGTCAGCACATCTAGGTACAAGTTCCTTCAAATCTAAAATACATATAATAATCCTTTACAGTACTACAGTGTAGTACCGGTACATGCACCGTGCATGATGCACGTGCCACTTGTATTGTGTAGTCGCATCACCCTGAGGTATCATGCGATATGATTTGACGATTTGGCGCCCGTAATGCTGAATGTTTAATCCTCAGTCACTTTGCAATTTGCTCACTAAGAACACAGTTCAAGGCCCATCATCGATGCGTTTCTACTCTGTCGTTCTATTCACCTCAAGTGCACTCCTGGCTTGCTATGACAGTGTCTTGACAGCTTCTGGTATCAACTCGAATTCCGTCGACCACACATCTGAAATCGATCAGAACGGTTTCGCTATCAATAGGCTGCTTCGAACTAACGATACAATGGGCGAGAAAGAAGAAAGAGTGCCACTTTCTGAATTGAGCAAGGTTGCGGATAGTGCGCTCACACACGCCACATCGCCTTTGAGAACGAGCATTGGAGCGGTATCAAAATTCACGGAGATTAAGCACGTGGGTTTCAAGCGTGTTTTTCGAAGCTACAACACGAACGAAAAGAGGAACCTCGCCAATATCAAACAAGGGCTCAAGGATCCTGAATTGGATAAATTAATCAAGTCTTACCCTAACGAACAAGGCCTTGTTAATGATTTGATCCACACATACCAGCACGAAAATGTGGCGCTAGCGCTGTATGAGGTGAAAGCTTCAGAGAAATCAACTGAAAAACTCGCAACGCAGCTGTACAATACGTACTTTGAAGGACTCGTGACGAATAAGGAAACCCCTCTTTCAATGTTGGACTCATGGAACAAAGGCAAGCCACTTCGTACAATATTTTCTCGTACACCTATGATCAAAGTCCTGGGCGAATTCGTGGAGTATTACAACAAACACCCTCAGACCAAGACTACGACCAAGACTACTCTGCTTCAGACCTTAAGGGATGGGTTTAAAAATGATTACGAACTAGCCCCAGTATTAGCACACGCAAAAAGAGAGGGTGACGAGACAGCGAAGATCTTGCAGAAAGAGCTGGTACAGGAGTATACCGGTATTAACAAAGGATTGGCCTTTGAAGACGTACTTAAGACCAGACTCACAGAAACTGACTATCACCTTTCCTGGGATTTCGATACGCTCTACGAGTTTGCTAAGTTGTCCACGACGGAAGAGAATCTGCTTCAAACATTTAAGACTGGATTTGGAGGAGACGACAAGCTGGCCCGCGCACTAGCAGGAGCTAGAAAGACGGATTCAAAGGCAAAGTTATTGCTGATTCAGCTAGTACAGAGCTATCAAGGCAAGTCCTTAGAGGATGTTCTCAACATCCTGAAGCTGGACAAGCACAATCTGACGACAAACGATGTAAAGGTGCTAAGAACATTTGTTCAACATTCGAGCCCTGACACTAAGACGCAGCTGGAATGGACGAACGAAATAAATATGCTGATAAAAAAAGCATAAACAAACGAAACAATTTCCTTCCGGCATCAAACAGAGAACCAGAGGCACGTCCCGGCATCCTGAAGAAGAAACAAATTAACCGTGCATTGTGTTTGCATACAAGTTACAACCTCCTTTTTTACTGTCCACGAGAAAGCATTTTACCATAACCTTTCAAATTTAAAGTCGTCTGTTTGAATCTTCACTTCCATCTATCCGCGTCATATATATTCGTATGCCTCCCGCGTGAATGCAGGTTGTTGAAGTGATAGCATAAGGTAGAGAAAGTACTTGCTTTCTTGAAGCAGGCAGGCAAAAAGAATTATATTTTACTTTTATCAGGGATACTAAGTAATGTCTGTAGAGACATTCAAGGGTGGTGGGCGTGTCACGGTTCCCTATATATGGGGGGGGCTTGTGGGGACCTTTTCTTTAAGCTAGAGGTACGTGGTTTTTTCTTTTACTAACTAAATTAACTTACCAGTTACTTGGCGTAATATTGGGAGTGGAGAGAGCAAAAGTGGTTACAGTCACCGATCGCAATTGGACGAAAAAAAGAATGCTTGAAGAATGTTCTCCAACCGCCTGACTCTACACAGCCCTCTAACCGCGAACGGCACGTTGTATACCGGTAGTATACTTCAACCATAAAAAAGATTTTCGGCGCGAAAAATGGCACGTAAACGTACCCGGAAACCCTACCCCAAGAAGACGTCTGGCAGCGGAGACTTTGAGGACGACCACAGGGGCCGTAGTAGTTCGAGTGGAAGCAGTTATGATGACGACAAGGGGGAGGGGGGAGGAAGTGGTCAGAGTCGCCCACGGAGCCGGAAGAGGGAGCAGAAAAATAACGACAGAGAAAAGCAAACAGCAGTTGGACCTCCGCTGGAAGAAAGAGAATTTACAAGTTGGGATGAAGTAAACGAATATATGACTGTATATGAAGCGCAATCGTATCAGGTGCGAAGGATAGCATAATTACTTTTATTGATGCTCATTCTAATATCTGATGTATTTGTTTCACCACTTCTAGGTGCGGACAAACTTCTACTGTCTTTGTTTATATTGATATTGACTTTATTGATGTCTTTCTAACATATTTACTGTTTTTTATCATGTCAGGTGCGAACAAACTTCTACCGTCTTTGTTTATATTGATATTGGCTTTATTGATGTCTTTCTAATATATTTACTGTTTGTTTTATCATGTCAGGTGCGAACAAACTTCTACTGTCTTTGTTTATATTGATATTGACTTTATTGATGTCTTTCTAATATATTTACTGTTTGTTTTATCATGTCAGGTACAGATCTATCCATCTTCGTTTACTCGTATGACAAATTTTCCGCCATGCCATGCCGATGCTAACGGCATCTCGATAATGATGTTAAGCACTTTTCTGTTGCTAGACCAAGCATAACGCTGTAAAGCTGTGGTTCTGCAGTTATGAATGACCTGAAGCGAGACGAATCTTACGAGACGCTGACACTGACCCAAACGCTCCCAGGTACATTCGTGACAGTCAGCGGAGAACAGCGCGACGATCACTCGGGAGGAACAGTTTACTGTTCTATCATGGAATAGGTTACCACGATACCCCCCCACAAGGCGCATTCCAGCAAGTTGTTTATCGTTATCGAGTGTTGAAGATTTGCAGTACGGGCACTTCGTCCATCTTCACATTAGTATTTGCAAAGATCAATGTACACGAACGTCCAATTCCAATCATTCATGTGCACATGAATGCTACGGCTGTAACCTGGTCGCTTGATCCCTCCATTGACAAAAAGAAGTTTGTCAGAAGAAGGTAAGCGTTTTGACTAGATATTACAAATTGGTTAACAAAACGGAGGGTAACAATGTTTCATTAGCTTCGATATGGCTGCTTTTATCCCTAGGTATCGTTTTGCTGCTCGTAAAAAGCATTTGCGTGAATTACGTGCTTCCAAGGCTTTGTACGATTTGAGTTATCCCTTACAATATGGGTGAGTTACTGCTCCCTCTGCTTCAATCCATGACACATTCAGCAGTTTGGCTCGATTTACCAAAACCATCACTGGCCGTTTTCGCCCTAGTTTCTATAATATGTGCAAGTGGAATTATGACGTAGCCTAGGGCGGAAGTAACACCTTATGTACGGATGCAGCTGCCGAAAAATAATGGCGTACGACCTTTTGGTCAGGGTGCTTCCTTTGCGTGAGCGGCTATGCTTGTTTTAATGGTATGTTTAAGTTTGCCGCTATACTGATGTATACATTAACCTTTTATATTGCGCAGCGAGCCCGACCTGAAATGTGGCAAGAAAACTCTTTTGCTCATTATCTATGTGGTGAAGTGACTTAGAAATCAACGGACTAATGGGAAGTGAACGCACCCACCTGATTGGTGGAAATGTAGTCTTAGTCCCTAGCTGGATGCCCGGATCGGCCGACAAGGGACGTAGTCTGGTGGCCGCTGGATGTATCTACCAGCGGCAGGACGGTGCCAGGCCTGGAATCGGGCCAGATGGGTATGGTCGAGACGTGGATAGTTGGGCTAGCGGACCAGACGAACCGGATGACCTCGGATAGTGGACAACCGAAGGGCGGATTGGTCGGAAGGTGTGGGCGAAGGGTCATGAAAGGGGTTGAGTTTCTTAGAGGACGGAGGAGGCACCAGGATCGGACGTGGAGCTGCCAAGGAAGTGCTAACGCCAGCGGTCAAGTGAGCTTAGATGGATGGCCATCCGGCCGATTCGGCTAGGTTTGGTGTATCGGCTGCGCTGGTACCAGCTGGGGTTGGTGTACCGGCCGGGCCGCTACACAAATAGGCATCCGATCGGAGTTAACCGGGCCACTTCAGGTAAGACACATAACTGTCCAGCCGGCTATTTGGGTAGGTTACAGAAAGGAGTATTGGACATAGGGATAAAAATCAGTATACGTTTCGCTTTCTTAGACACAAGTCGCTTTCATTGGTTCACAGCAGAGGACTAACAAGGACCCCTCTTGCTGCTATTGGTTAGCCCGGGGAAGGCTAAAGTAACCCACCGGAAGTCCCCTGACCGGGATTCGCGGCATTGCATATGCTCACCTCAAGTCACCCGTGTTTTGAGCACAGTTATATCCAGTATTGGAAAGTGTGGTTACGTTTTGGTCTACTGTGGAAGATTGTTGAGTTATATTTGGATTCCCTTTTACGTACACGTTTGGATTTACCCCTTTATCGTCATTGGTTTAGCTGGCATCGATTATTCTCGGTCCAGCCCCCGCAGTATACAAACTTTAAGTATATTGTCAATCCAGCTCCCCGGTGAAGATTTCCGCCAAGGAGCTACCCCTAGTCATAGTCGTCTCCTTTTTCGACGGACTTTTAACTTTTCGCCCTAGGGTCTATCAAGAAAGCGCAACGCCAGTGCTGACGGGTACACAAGGTGAGCTTTTCGAACATGGATCATCCAAGTCATCACGACCAAGGTGATGAAGTGACCGATCCAGCGGGCGGGATGCCGGATCGGATATGACTCGAATGGACGGAGTACCCTCCCGACAGTCAGTCATCTGGGCCCCTCGTGGGTGTTCGCATCCCAGGAAGAATTTCTGAGAGCGACTACACCACAATGGTGCGCGTGCCCGGATCTCTTGGTGACCCTGGATATCACCGCTAGTCCCTAGTTGGCGAAAGACCTAAACCTGTCAAATTTGTTGAAGATGTTGTGTCGGGTGCATTGGGGGAAGGCATATCGACCCCAATGCTGCTGAAGATGGAAAGATGCGATGGTCGACTCGGATTAGGGGAGTTCGAGGTCGACATTAAAGAAAAAGTTACTCCCCTAGAGGCTCCACCGGGGGCGGATTACGGTACTACTCACTGTAGTACCGGCCGCTATGCCCCAGCTGGAGCCGGATCGGATTATGGTGCAAGTCACCATAGTCCGAGGAAGGATCATGGTTTCGACCATGTTCCTAACAAACAAATGCATCTTATGGATATCAAAGAAGAAAAAAATAAGAAAGAAGAATTGGAAGTCGGATACGACCGGAGTGAGAAGCCGGTCGGATCGGGATCAAGTCACGATCCGGGCCACCTATCCCTAAAGAGACCGGATTGGCAAGAATCGGATTATCCAACCCGCAAAGATAGGCCGCGTTTCGAAGATGAAGAAGAAAAGTTGGACGGCCTATCACAGACGGTTACGGATACAGACCTGGAGCTTGCTCGCCATCTTCACGAGTTGGGGCAGTTCTTGCGAACGAATAAGGTGCTGAAGATAACACGGCCGAAATCCTGGGAGGACTAAAAGGTCCCGTCTCTCTCCCAGCCCTCTCAGACGGCCTGTGTCCCTTATTAGAGGACTATTCGATCAACTCAAACAAGCCGGCATTAACACCGGCGTGTTCGATCCGAACGAGCTTTTCGATCTGAAGGTGGACAAGTTGAAGGAGGCATCCAGAGCACTGCACGACCGCTTGGTACCGTTTGTGGGCTGTTCTCCGTCAAAGAAGATGACAGCCACAACTGGAGTGGCGCCGTCCATGCCGCCGGCAGCAAGCAGACCGGCCGGAATACACTCGGGTTCTTCTCAGTACGACTCTGCCCCCTCGGAAGCGGACTCATCCGACTCATCGGTGGGAATTACCCGTATGAGTCTTGGCCCAAGGGGAGCAGCGCGTGTGGCGACGGCCATGAGGTTTGGAGACATGAAGATCTGGATACGCCCGAGCGGAAGAAAGCCAGTCAGTACAGCGTACAGACTCGGACGGCGACGGCGGATCCAGGGCTGAAGGATGAAGACGCGGACGGGCGGATTAAAAAAGGAATGTCTATCACTATGATCCGGATGACCTGGACCTGGGGATGGCTCGCCGAGTCAACATGGCCTCGGCCCAAGCGTTTGATTCGGACTCAGGAGCGATGACGAGGGTGCGAATGTCTGCCACGTCCGAGCTAAAAGATTTCACTGGACGGGACCCGGACGAGGACCAAGCCCGAGGATGGCTGAGCAAGACGAAGTCAGCATTGCTCAGAGACCGGACGTCGGACTATGAGAAGTACCTGATCTTTGGAGATTTGATGAAAGGTCCGGCAAAAAACTGGATCCAACAGCTCAGCCGGGAAATCCGAGGAAATTGGAAGGGATTGGCCGAAGCGTTCGGAGAACAGTATTGTGGATCTGGAACCTCGGCGGCGCGCCTATATTTCCACACCAAGAAGCGGGCGGATGAGACCCCTCTGGAGTATCTCCATCGCCTAAATGTCGCTGGCATGAGGGCGAACATACCGGTGAAAGAAGATGCCAACCGGTCGGAAGCCGCTCGGGAACATGTGGAACATTTTATCAGCACGTTGGACGATCGGGAGCTGGCGGACAAGCTGGCGTTACTGCGATTGAAGAACACCACAGAGCTGGAATTGACGCGGCGCACCTACCTAAGAGCGAAGAAGCGAGGCCCCAAGGCGGCAGTTGGAATCGGCCGGTTCAAGTCCCTTTTTAACTCGGATCAACGAAGCCAGCCGCCATCTTCCAGGACGGCCCGAGCCGTCCGCATGGTCACCCGAGAGTCGGATGCAACTAGCTCGGAAGAGGAGTACCAGCGGTCGGGGGCGAGTCCGAGGAGGAGCAGTACCGGTACCTGTTCTCGGCGGAAGCCAGTCAGCCATCCAGGCTGCCAGCTGGGTCCAGTCAGCCGAAGGGTTTTCCGGCTCGAACTGACCAGGATTACCCCAGACGCAAATGTACCCACTGTGGGTCCATCAAGCATGACGACCGGAGCTGTTGGAAGCGGCTGACCTGCAAGAAGTGCGAAAGGAAAGGACATCCGGCGGAACACTGTTTGTTCACCTGCAAGACTTGCGGGGAAGTGCACGAGGCTGGACTGTGCCCTATCGAAGAATTCTACAACCAGATGAAGAAGTGGTACGTCCCGACCAAGCATGCTGGAATGTTGCCGCCCGGGGTGGAAAAGATGTTAAACTAGATCGCTCGCCAGGTTGGAATCTGGTTCGAGCCGAGCGGTCTAGTGTTAGTATCTATGCATATGTCGGTTAGGAGGATAATCAAGAAGCAAAGCAAAGCGTAACCGACAATACATGTAAGTTTGACGATTACGTCATCCGGTCCCCGGGCAGCACGGCTGACCCCTTCCTGGTGAGCAGTATACGGACGGACGAATATTCTCGGTCTGAAGTGCTTATGGAATTGAATCTGTTACCCGGCGAGTCGCGAGGTTATTGGAAATACCATTCACCGGATAAGTGGTTCAAGCAAGCCAAGGCGGATGGCAAAATCAATAACCAGAAGGCTACCATGCTGTTTGACTCTGGCGCAGAAGTGTCTATCGTTGACACCACCTTTGCTCGTAAGGTGGGGTGTGAAATAGACGAGACGAAGCGGCAGGAATGCATCGGCATTGGAGAAAGTTCATACATGACCCAAGGCAGAACAAGAGTTAAGATTACGTTGGCTGGGTCTTTGGTGTATTACTTTACCGCCTGGGTAGGTAAGCTAGCCGGGCAGGATGCAATTCTGGGGATGGACTTTATGGTCCCGGCCGGCATACGGTTGGATTTATCGCATGGAACATTGACGTTACCGGATGAGGTGCAGATCCAGCTCGCCGGCCGGCGGCCCTTATATGGTGCCCACGTCCAGTTCCTCAAGTTAGGTCAGTTTGTAACGGTGCCAGTGGGAAAAGCGGTGGAAGTAATGGTACGACCACACGACAGGCGGCGTAAGTTATGGCTGACAAGGGGCGAGTGTTGGGTACCCTCGTTTGTCAAAGGGGAAGGTCACCTCAATTACATAAGTGTGACCAATATCTCGGAAAGGCCCCTCACCTTGCATGAAGATGTGATCATTGGAATGTGGCTGGCCGAGGACAAGGTGCCCCGCCGGCCGGGTTATGTCACTATTGGCTCAAGGCGCTATATCGAGTGGCAAAACCTGGCCTTTCAGGCAACCACCGATTTGGTCAGCGAAGAGGAAGTAGTGGAAGAGGACCAGACTCCAATGGTGGCTAAACCAGAGTACCGATCCCCTTCTAGGATATTGACGCGGAGCCGGCCGTCGCCGGATCCGGCTGAACGTATTGGCCGAGATCTTGCCCCGATCGCTGAACTGGTTTTGTCCACTCCGCCGAAGACGGACGAACGACAGGATCAGGAGAAACGACAAGGCAGAGTCACATGTGCAGTCACCTCCGATGCCGGACGGTTTGATGAACAAGACGATACCAGATCGACCGATCCGGCCGAACAGAATTCGGAAATAGCCGGAGGCGGATCAACCAATCCGGCTGACCCGGATCCGGAATTAGTTGAAGCTGACCAAGTCTGCATTCATGAAGGGGGCGAGCTATATGTTGAAGGCATGGAGGATCAGATGGCGGTGCTACCTGAGGTAACCCCCTGCCCACCAGCGGTTACTATTGACGATCTGCAAGTGGGAGACCCGGATGTGAACACCCCGGAAGAGATCAGCAGGCTGAAGGATATCATATGGAAAAGAAAGCATCTGCTGATTGGACCAGGAAACGCACTTCCTCCGGCCGCCCATGGGGCGGTATGCGACATTGATGTGGGAAACGCCAAGCCGGTTGCGCAAAGGTGCCGGAGAGTCGCCCCCCAATATCGGGAAAAGCTGTCGGAGCTTATCAAGGGATTGCTGGCCACCAAGATAATTCAGCCGTCCACCTCGCCATGGGCTTCGCCCATTGTAATCATTATTAAGAAGAATGGGGTGGATATGAGCTGTGTATCGACTACCGGCTGGTGAACCGGCTGACTAAGCTAATGGTTTACCCGATGCCGTTGATAAACGACTTGCTGGAGGATTTGGATAAAGTTTTGTGGTATTGCTCATTGGACATGGCTAGTGGATTCTGGGTGGTCTCTATGACCGATCGTGCACGGGAAATCTCTGCGTTTGTGACGCCCTTCGGGTTGTTCGAGTGGAACCGGATGCCGTTCGGCCTAAAGAATGCTCCGCAGATTTACCAACGGCTGATAGATAACGCGTTGTATGGACACTTCAAGATCAAGGCGGATCAAGATCCTGCTCTGGTCGGTGACGTGTTCGCCGAAGGTGACCCGGACCCCGACCCAAAACCTTCAGTTTTGGGGCGGCGGTCTTACATTGATGACATTCTCGTGACGGCTACTACTTGGGATTTACTGTGTGACAAAGTGGAAAAGTTGATGATTACGTGTGAAAAGTGGAATCTTTCGATTAGTGTAGTTAAGAGTTTCTGGGGAAAGACTAAGGTGACCTATTTGGGCCATCAGGTTTCGATTGCCGGATTGGAAGCTAATCCGAAGGATTTGGAGTCCTTGAGTAATCTGCCTTTCCCGCGGTCTCTAAAGGCCATGCAATCTTTTTTGGGCAGCCTGAATTACTACAGTCGGTTCATTGAGGATTTCGCGGTCTATGCTGCGGTTTTGTATGAATTACGGGAGGTGGATTACCACAAGCTGAGAGAGCAGGATAGGAAAGGGGAAGTGCGAACCGAGCCAGCAATATCAGCCAATGATATGCCGCCCGGGTCAACTATCTCCAGCAATGATATGCCGCCCTGATCAACTATTTCGGCCAATGAGATGCCGCCCTTGTCTATCCAGACAGGCAGCCGGCTGCCCAATTCCTGTGCGGCCGGTCCGGATGATTACATGACCCGGGCGATGGTAGCCTTTGGCATGTTGAAAGCAAAGATGGCGACCACACCAGTCCTGAAGCATTTTGATGTTAATAAGGTTCCTGTGGTCATCATCTATGCTAACAAGTGGGCTATCTTAGCTGCCCTTGTGCAGGATCATGACGGAGTGTATTGTCCTGTGACGTTCACCAGCCGGACTCTGAAGGCTAATGAAGTTAACTATGGGCTAGTGGATAAATCAGTTTTGGCCTTATTACGGATCCTGGATGTGTGCTGTACCATGCTGGTGTCTCGACCTATTAAGGTCTAGACGGTCGACCCTGTCATGGCTTCTGACGGCAAATGGAATTGACGGTCGGCTGGGTAGAGGGGCTGCTCTGCTGTCTCAGTGGTCTCTTGAAGTTATCAAGTGTACTAAAGGAGAAGAGGAGATACTGGGCACGTTAGCGGCCAGCATTACCCCAAGGGCAGAAGTGGAAGAAGCGCTGATAGCCATAGCGCCTCGGAAACAGCCGCGAAATTCCATCATATTACCACCGCCAACAGTGGGACCCACGGAAGAACTAATGGATCTGAGTTTTGACGGGTCGGCAAGTGTAAAAAAGGGAGTGGGTGCCTATAGTGCTATCTTGTGGAAGTTGCCTGAGTGGAAAGTGGTCGCTGTTGCTTCGGATTTCACGCCTGGCATAACAGTGAACGAAGCAGAATACCGAGGACTGGTACTTTGCCTAAATCTGCTGGCTGGCCGGACGCAGGGGAGGATCATCATATGCGGTGATTCCAATCTGGTGATCCGGTAAATCACGGGAGAAATAGACTGCAAGGCTCCTCGGCTGAGACTTTTGAACGATCGGGTTATGTCCGCCCTGCGGATATGGCCAGATGAATTGTTACATGTCAAACGAGAGTGGAACAACAGCGCAGACCATCTGGCTACATTGGCCATGCGTGACTAGGTCGGCTTCAACGTCTCGGATCCAGGATTTTTGGACGGATTGGCAGAAATGAACAAGCTGTCAGAGATAATCAGACCGGCCGCTAGGTGCGAGGACCATCCATTCGGATCCAACCGTTCCGGAGAAGAAGAGTATGACGGTCAGACTGGGATTAAGGCACTCAAACCCGGCCGGATCAAGAGATGCCCTGTGGCGACAAGAGGTCCCTCTAGGCAGAACCACAAGCCGATGGGGTGTGCCTAACCGGGGGTAATAGTCGAAGTAAAGGATGGAGTGGAGATGAAAAAAACATGGATGGATATATTTAAAAGAAAATGAAGGAAAGGAAAGAACCAAAAGAGTCAAGCTACCCATCGCTACGGACGATTGTACATTTTGCGGATCCGAGCCACTCGAAGTAAAGGATGGTCGGAGGGTCGTTTGCGGTATTGATTGCGCCAAAGATCTTGCCAGTCGATGGCCTCCAGCGATTCGGAAAGAGAGGCAGTCTGATCCCGCGCACCTAGGCCTGGATACCACGTTCCACCTTCCGCTGCACCTCCGCAACTTCGATTGAACAGATGGAGTATAAAAGGGGAGAGAAACAGGTCCAGGTCACAAACACCATCCCGGATGCCTTCCATGACAAACGCACATAAACGGACCCATGCTTCGGAAACTCGTCCCCGTCGATTCTTCCGGGCGGCGGAATATGCTTAGAGAAATATGTCCTCTCGCTTATCTTCTGCATAGATGTACAGAAAATGGGTTGATACCCAGATAGACTGGACATGGGTCACAGCGAAGTTTTGGAATCTCGCTTTGAACTCCGTAAATCATGGGCCGGACGGAAGACCCATTTCGGCATCTCAGTGGCCAAGGCTCGGTCTCCATAAGCTTGTCAATGGCAACCGACCTCATCAGGTCGGGGCGCCATGTCTCCGATGGAGGTGACTTGCGTGACTGAGGAAATATCCAGAGAGGTGGACGGGACAGAGACTGAGCGAGTTGATAACTGGGAATATCGGCAAGACTTAAATTTCGCAGCTGCTCGACCGACCAAGGCAGGATGGCGGACTGATCCGCCTCACTGGGGAAGCATCCGTCAGGCAACCACAAAAGTGGAAGTTTGGGGAAAGGGGGCGCAGGGGCCAGATGTGCTCCGCCGATGGTTGGGTTTGGCCGCCGGGCTGCCGGATCGACGCTTGAGACGAGGCCCGGCCGGAGCTGGTCGCCAGGTTTTGGCCGAAGTTTTGGATGGGGTTCCCTTAGATCGTTCAGGTCGAGAGTCAACCACTGATCAGGGATGTCATCTTCATTCTCCTCCACCTTCTCCTCTGCTACTCTGTTGGAATTTAGGGGACGGGCGACCTGAGAGGCCGTGGTGACGACAGGGTCGGGCGACAAAGAGGAATCAGTCGGCTCATACTCTCCGGATCCAAAACCAGCCGGCGGCGGAGTCTGCAAATCGCTAACCTGATTGGGATCTGGGTGATCCACCGTTTGGCTACCAGAATTTGAGAGGTGACGACGGGTGTCCGCGCGAGAGCGAGACAACGCAGCGAACATCAGCTGTTCGTCGTAATCCTCGTCTTCATCGTCATCATCATATATATACCTAGGGGAGGACGGATCTGAACCCGAGGATGAATCAGACGGAGAGCCAATCTTGGTACCGGATGGTGAAGCAGCTGCCGAGCCGGATGGCGAAGCGGCGGCCGAGCCGGATGGCGAAACGGCGGCCGAGCCGGATGCCGAGTCATCTTCGGAGCTAGACGACGAGCCAGGCGTGAATCCAGTTCTCCCCGGTGAAACGGGTGGAGATACGACGGCGGCCCCCATTGCAAACAAGCTATCGTCGCTGTCCGACTCAAGCTCTTGTTTGCTAGCCAAATTGCCCGAATGACATTGGTGCGAAGGGGAGGATTCAATCCTTTTTCTCCGTTTTGGGGAGGGTGAAGGCGGATCGGAACCGGCCAGGGATGGGTTAGAACTGGCCGGACGTTTTCCGTTCCCTGATCCCGCCGAGGCGGACGAGATATCCGAACCGGTCAGGGGCGGATTAGGGCCGGCGGGAAGCTCTCCTGGTCCCGATTCCGCTGAGGCAGATGACCGGGATGAATTCGGTGGGAAGGTTTTCCACTGATCCACCATCCCCAAGATGGCCAAGATGGCCTCTCGTGCACACAAAAGAGCCTGTAGGAGAGGAGCGATCTGGGTCTGAGTCGCTTCAAGCCGGTCTTGTAGCTCGCACAACAGGGACCGAAAACGATCCTTTTTATAGGGCAGCACAAAAACGGTCGGCCCGAATCAGCTCATCATGGGCGTCACGATGACTTCGCTGGACCTGGTAAAGCTCAGTTCGCAGCTCTTGTTGCCGGGAGGAAGATTCTTGCAACCGCTGCTCAAGGGAAAAAATATGGCGGAGAGCTTGAGCATGGGACTCTCGCAGGTGGTCTTGGTCGTCCCGCATGGTGTCTAATTCGTGGGACACCTGGCGGTATCGGACACGAAGATGCGATAACTCTTGGGATACGTCGGAAATCTCGGCAGACTGTTGTTTCAGCTGTTCCAACTGTTGGACTGCGGAGTGATAAAGGCATGGAAACCGTACGCAACCAGGTTACAACATAAGAAGAGGAAAAACACTTACGTTGAAGTTTCGAGCGGTGAACCAACTCCTGGTTGGCATTCCGGAGGGGTTCGACGACGTCTGCCAGCATGCGGATACGATTTCTCTCTTTCGTCAGGCTGGCGACTTGGCCCTCGAGATCGGTCACCTGCTGTAGAAGGTCACTCGGTCCCGAGGAGGATTTCCGGCGATAGTTTCATCGGCCCGGCGGTTGGCGGAAGCGAGTTGCTGGACCAGATCAGTTTGGATGTGTTCCAAGCTATCCACTTGGGCGGTTAACATCTCCAGCCTTTTCTCCATCCCCACCACTTCGGAAGTGGGGGCGGACGGTGCAGCGGCCCGTTGCAGGGCGTCAGTAAGCTGGTCTACAATGGCCCTGAGGCGGGTTATTTCGTCTACTGCTTTGCGACGGCTGCGCTTCAGCCCGGAGATCCGGGGCCCCGTGTGGTCCAGCATTGCGCAAAGTGTCACACATCTCTGCGACAGAGCTTCAGAGTCGGCCTGACAGGATCGGAGATCTGTCTGAAGGGAAGAGACGGCGGCCTTCAGTCTGTCCCGGTCACCGCAAGCCTGACCGTGAATACGGAGCGCCGTGTCAACGTCAGTTGGCGACAGCACCAGGTCGGGAGTACGGGACGAATCCGGCGGCTCTGCGATTTCCACCCCGCTGGCGGGCGAGTCGTCATCCACTAAAATATATCGGCATATGTCATCCCGTCGATTTGCAGGAATGAAAATATATCAAGATAAGGTCAGCATCTGCGGATGAGATTGCAAGCCGGCCGGATAACCGACCGGGTTCACGAAAATTGTCATAAATCAGTCAGATGACGTACCAAAGCGGGGCATAGGTAAGAAGGATCAGATCGACTTGGTTCAGGTGAGGTCGTGCCTCAACCGTTGCGCAGCTGTGACAAGACTCAGGGACGACTGTGGTAAAGTGACCTGTGAATTAATTAATGGGAAGGTGTGAAATACTTTCCCGAGGGCGCCTTCTGATTGGCGGAAAATTAAGACCAAGGGGGTTGATGCCGGATGGAAGTCGCCGAGCGTATCTACTAGCGGCAGGACGGTGCCAGGCCTAGAATCGGGCCAGATGGGTATGGTCGAGACGTGGGCAGTTGGGCTAGCGGACCAGGCGAACCGGATGACCTCGGATAGTGGACAGCCGAAGGGCGGATTGGTCGGAAGGTATGGGCGAAGGGTCATGAAGGAGGTTGAGTTTCTTAGAGGACGGAGGAGGCACCAGGGTCGGACGTGGAGCTGCCAAGGAAGTGCTAACGCCAGCGGTCAAGTGAGCTTAGATGGATGGCCATCCGGCCGATCCAACGCGTTCGGTGTATCGGCTGGGCTGGTACCAGATAGGGTTGGTAAACCGGCCGGATTGGTACCAGCTGGGGTTTGTGTACCGGCCGGGTTGGTACCAGCTGGGGTTTGTGTACCGGCCGGGTTGGTATCAGCTGGGGTTGGTGTACCGGCCGGATTGGTACCAGCTGGGGTTTGTGTACCGGCCGGGCTGGTACACAAAAGAGCATCCGATCGGAGTTAACCGGGCCACTTCAGGTAAGACACATAACTGTCCAGCCGGGCTATTTGGGGTAGGTTACACAAAAGGGAGTATTGGACATAGGGATAAAAATCAGTATACGTTTCGCTTTCTTAGACACAAGTCGCTTTCATTGGTTCACAGCAGAGGGATAACAAGGTCCCCTCTTGCTGCTATTGGTTTGCCCGGGGAAGGTTAAAGTAACCCACCGGAAGTCCCCTGACCGGGAGTCGCTGCGTCGTGTATACTCACCTCAAGTCGCCCGTGTTTTGAACACGGTTATATCTAGTATTGGAAAGTGTGGTAACGTTTTGGCCTACTGTGGAAGATTGTGGAGTTATATTTGGATTCCCCTTTACGTACACGTTTCGATTTACCCCTTTATTGTCATTGGTTTAGCTGGCCGATCGATTATTCTCGGTTCAGCCCTCGCAGTATACAAACTTCAAGTATATTGTCAATCCAGCTCCCCGGTGAAGATTCCCGCCCAGTAGCTACCCCTAGTCCTAACCCTCGTCTCCTTATTCGACGGACTTTACACTTTTCGCCCTAGGGTCTATCAAGAGAGCGCAACCGCCAGTGCTGACGGGTACACAAGGTGAGCTTTTAACATGGATCATCCAAGTCGTCACGACCAAGGTGATGGAAGTGACCGATCCAGCCGGCCGGATGCCGGATCGGATCATGACTCGGATGGACGGAGTACCCCCTCCGACAGTCAGTCATCTGGGTGTTCGCATCTCAGGAAGAATTTCTGAGAGCGACTACACCACAATTACATAAGTGATATTTAAGTTGAAATATCAAAGTTCATTTTTAGTCTTGTGATCTGAAATATGAATATTGGATTATAGATTATAAGGAAATCCGATTCGCATGTAAATGCCGAATTTAAGACGGGATTTAATAGTTAAGATGTATTTAGATCACGTTTTTATTACTAAATGTTTGTATGATTGGATTAGGATTAATTATAGTAATTAGCTCTAAACCACTCATAATATATTCACTCTTAAATTTATCGTCTGACAGCCACACGTCTTACTTATATATATATATAACATATATAATTAAGGGACTATTCACTAACTAAATAGTCCAGACTAAAGTTTAGTCCTACTTAAACTATTGAGGAACAAATTACATTTGTTCCCAACCAATTGCACGCTTCCTCATTTGCAATTAATACAGTGTAAGCCTGTAACAGCTAGTATGTTACAGCTAGCCTGTTACACCTGGTAGCACTTTGTGGTCCGTCTTAACGACCACTGTTCCGTTCCGCTAGTTAGCCAGCGAAACGAGGGTTTAAGAGCCGCTCGATCGACATGGCGACGACCAGCGAGCGTCAAGTTGCGCAAGACCTAGTGAGGGAGGCCTTCCCTCTCACTTTCAATAACGTGCGGTGGACACCGTTGCTGAGATGATATGGACCATGGGGACCGAATCCTCCATGGCAAGTCCTCGGTGGAAGCTTTAGACATGGTAAATCGTTTCAAACGACTTTATCTTGATCCACATCTGCGTTCCGCGTCATTATTATCGCGGTCGACACCCTCAACGCCTACGGCAAGCGTTGAGGCTGTAAAGGCGCGGATTCTGCCGTTTAGTGGTGAAGGGGGGGGGCTACGAAGATGGTTCGCAGACAAAGAAGACGCCATCTTTACGCAGAAGATTGTTGACCCACATCAACAAGCTTATTTTGCAACAACATGCCAGAACGTTCGTGCCAAGGCATGGGCGATGAGTCGCAGATCCACTGATGAATATGCGTTCTTGAATTACCAAGACTTAAAAGCTGAGCTTAAACTCAACTTTGAAGCTCTAGAGATGGAACTAGTTGCCGGCAAGATTTCATGGAACTTCGGCAATGTAAGCTTAATTTACAAGCTTACGCTCAGAAGGTCCAATATTTGCTGTCAAATATTGTGTATGAGCCGGTACCCCCTAACTGGCTTTATGAAGGGACTGAATGATGGTCCCATCAAACAGAGTCTTTATCGAAACCCACCAAAGACTCTGAGGGATGCTATCGACCAAAAGCATCCGGAAAGAATTTAACATGCGATCTGCGTCATCGCATACTGGATTCGGTCGAAGGGCTCAACAGCCTTTTGACTTTAATATTGCAACATCAGCATGTTAATCAATTCCCAAACAGCCGAAGTTCGCACTTCGTCTCAAGACATCAAAACCAGCGCCAGAGTATGGGCGAAGGAGGTCCGGAACCAATGGACCTATCGGTTGCAGTTGCCTCAACGACGAGGCAACCGAAGAATAACTTTGGTGCACTCGATGCGCGAAAATGGGGCATTACGCCCACGAGTGTATGGAGCCGCGTCCGGTACCACGCAGCCAGCAGACAGGACAATCCGCCGGTCGGCGACATCAACAGGGACACCCCTCTGTTGATGCAGAAAACGTAAACAACCAGTAGGGGCGGGGTTCCCTACTGGAAGGTTTTTTTCGCATGCCGACATCGGGCATGTGAGGATAATAGCCCCAGACGGCACTATGTCCTGTCAACAGATACAGGGTGAAAGGAAACCTCTCATCACCCTTGAGGTTAATGGAAACGATGTCCCCATGCGCGCTTTGTTTGACACAGAAGCGTCGAACAATTTCGTTAAAACTGAAGTTTTAACATCGTTGAATTTCGTGAAGGTTGATATACCACGAAGTATGTTGTCAGTCCGGTTAGCAACAGGTGCAACCGTGACTATTACAAAGCGTGTGATTCAAACACGCTTCGTGCTGGATGAACTGTCGTTCGAGGATGAATACATCGTCCTCGATTTAGACGGCAAGTTTGATGTTATCTTGGGCATCCCTTGGATGTCCAAGCATAAACCAACGATCGACTGGGTTAACCTATCGATCGACTGCAGCGGATCCACAGGAGAAAATCACCTTTGAGTAATTCGGCTGTATCAAACCATACAACCGCAGCGTCAGACAGTCTGGTGGATAGCGATGGCACCACTAGGCCTGATCTGACACTATCGGCGGAAGGTAATTTCGCTGATAAGAGTCCAGTGGGACTAACCCACGCAACAGAAGAGTCGTTGCGTGTTGGTAACGTGAGAAACACGGGTGAACAAACACTCCCATGTCCAAGAGTCCACAACAGACGACGGTCGTCGTGATGAAGAGAAATCCGCGGTGGGAAACACCCACCGTGAGAACGGAGAGATATCCGCGGTGGGAAACACCCACCGTGAGAACGAAGGTACCAACACGAGGGAAAACAATCCCCGTGTTGAAGACGAAGAACTCACGATTGAGAGCAGTCGAGAGCAAAAAGATTCCGTGTTTAGCAGTGGCTAGCATGAGGGAGAAGCCTTGCACACGAGCGATAACGATCACCGTGCTGCAACAGGCAATCGATCAGACGAGCGCATCTGATCGCGTGAACGAGTCAGTCGAGACGATCAACGTCTTGACGCAAACAGAGACCGGATTAGCTACCCAGTCTCTGGCACTCGATAATCCTTCGAAGGAAGGTTCGGAAGTGATGGCTCTTTCAGCTCTTAGCTGGGAGAAAATTTGTGAAGAATTTGCACGATGATCAGATCGAACAGATCTGCGTCATCGTTGCAACAGACGATGTTGTGGATATTCGCTAACAAATATCCACACTGCAATCAGACGACATTGGAAATGAGACCGTTCCCTATGAACAAACGAAAGTCCAGCGCTTTGAAGCGCGGAGTTGGGGGTCGCTTAAAGCGAACTCCCCGTGCTATGAAGTACTTTGGGAATACGCCGACGTATTCCCAGAAGAAGTATCTTGTGATATCCCTAAAGACAAGGGATCGCCATGAAATTGACATCGTGCCAGGCTCGAAGTATTGTGTCACGGGGCAATGGCCATTACCGCGTAATCAGGTCAAAGCGATCGACGAGTTCTTCAAAACTCGTCGTAAGGCAGGACATGTGCGGGAATCTACTTCACCGCACTCCAGCCCCACCTTTTGTGTGAAGAAATCCACTGGTGGGTGGAGAACCGTTCATGCTTTCAACAAGCTGAACGCGGCCACGGTACCGGCACAAAAGCCGATACCGCGAAGGGATGTCATCATTGATGGCATGAGCGGGAGCACCGTCTTCAGTGCTCTCAACTTGAGAGATGGATTTTATCAAATCCTAATGCATGAGAAAGATATTTATCTCACGGCGGTAAGCACCCCAAGCGGTATATTTTGGGAGTAGCTTGTGATGCCACAGGGGCGCTGAAATGCCCCTGCGACATTCAATAGATGCGTAACGCATCTATTACGCCCGGCACGTGAATTAGCACCGAGCTACTTCGACGATGTGTTAATCCACAGCAAGGCTGAACACACTAAAAGTGATGCAGATGTTCATAAAGAACATCTACAACGGGTGTTAGAGCTTATGCGTAAACATAAGCTCTATGCCAACTTGAAGAAGTGCTCCTTCGGTGCACCCGATACCCGTTCTTGGATGTTATGTGGGCAAAGACGGGGTGCGCCCTGATCCGGAAAAGATCAGAGTGATCGTGGAATGGCCTACGCCAAACAATGTCAAGGAACTTCGTAAGTTCCTTGGGGCGGCAACATATTTGCACAAGTACTCGTGGAATTATGCCGGTCTCATTGGACCTCTTTCTAAGTTACTTACGAAAGATGTCAAATGACACTGCAAAACCCAGTGCCAAGACAGGTGGTTCAATCAAGCTTCGCTTGACTGAAGCACCTGTCTTTGCTTTAGCCGACAACGAGCGACCGTTTCACGTCGTTTGCGATTCGAGCGATTTTGCAATCGGCTGTGCCTTGATGCAGCGTGATCGCGTAATATATTACCAATCGCGTCAGTTGCCCAGCCGAGCGCAACTATTCAGTGCATGACAAGGAACTCCTTGCCATGAAGTATGCACTGGCAAAGTTTCGAATCTATCTCCTAGGAGATAGACCATTTGTGGTTTACATAGATCATGCGACGTTACGCACGGCCGTGAATTCACCACACATTTCTCAAAGAATGGCACGATGACTGTCATTCTTTGCTGAATATAACTTCAATGTTGAGTATAAACCGGGAAAATTGAACGTGATAGCGGATGCGCTATCACGTCGGCCTGATAACGAAACGAAATCGTCCGTAACTGAAGACGTCAGTGCAAACGCAATACGTTCCACTGCTTTGTCGTCGCCGAGCGTACGAAACAAACGAAGAGACACGTCTGTTAATTGATACCCAAAGTAATTAATCAGATCAGAAGCGCGATGAATTGCTAGAGTTCCTTCGCGCTTGCGTGCATCGCTAACGGTTGCACGACGGTCTGCTGCGTTACAGCACAGACCAACAAGATGTTAGTCGCATGTCGTTCCTAACGACGATGATTTCAAACACCAGAAACTATTTGAGTAACATGATGCACCGATTTCGGGACATCAAGGTCGAGAGAAGACATACGCTTCTCTCGCACGCGATTTCTTCTGGCGGGACCAGTACAAGTGGGTACGCAGTACGTACGCGCTTGCGAGATTTGTCAGCGCGTAAAGTCTGCGCACTATGCGCAGGCTCCCCTTCAATCTCTGCCAGTACCAACAGAGTGTTGGAAGTCCATTTCAATGGACTTCATCTTTGGTCTTCCACGCGACAATAGTCGGAAGACTGGGATTGTGGTCTTTGTAGACCGATTCAGCAAGATGGTTCATCTTGCTGCAGTGTCAGCGAATGTCACTTCCACGCAAACCGCACGGATATTCGTTGAAACGGTATTCCGTTTGCACGGATTGCCGGAAAGTATTGTCTCGGATAGAAACCCAAGATTTCTGGCAAGAAACGCTCTCTTTACTCGGCACGCAGTTAAAAATGTCAACTGCGGGCCATCCGTTTTCGGATGGGCAAACGGAACGCGTTAACCGCGTTCTCGGAGACATGCTGCGTTCGTATGCACATGCCTTCGGACAGTGGAGTGACTTCTTGCCACTCACTGAGTCCGCGATTAATAACTCGGTGTATGCTTCGACACAGCATACACCGTTTTAAGTGAATGCTTTGCGGCATCCACGTACCCCAGCTTTACTTGGCGGTACGCCAAATCTAAGTGGGGGAGGGATCCGATCAAATTTTGAGCGAGTCGATACGCAAGTTACAACCGCAACGAGAAAATCGACGAGTCTTCTACTGCAGCCACAGTAGAAACACAGGCAGCTTCAAATAACACTGAAACTTCCTACGAAGAATATGTGTCCGCAGCAATGGCTGCAGACAACGAAGACAGTCTCCCTACTGCCTACAAAACAGTAGATGATTTCGTATTACTGCGTCAAGCTGTAATGCGCTACGTGAATGATGCACTTGCTTCTGCCTTACACAAGCAGAAGTAAAACGCAGACAGAAACGGAAGGAATAATACAAACTCCTTTCGAAAAGGCGAATTAGTTTAATTATCAACGACTAATTTGCATACACATGCAATTAGCAACTTCCCTACGCGGAAGTTGCTTCATAAGTTTATCGGGCCATTTAAGGTTCAAGAGGAGAGGGGGAATGCCTATATGTTGTACATTCCCGCGGCAATGCGCCTTCACCCAACGTTCTACGTTAAGAGGCTCAAACCGTACCTTTCGTCTCCGTCTTACGACGAGACCCATCCCACGGTGAATGTCGTGCTACTTCAAGTCTCACAAAAGAGGCTTGTATCGGTTTCCAACCGATCGTGAGCAGCGCGGAGAATGTTCGTCTCCGCCTGGTTACGCTCGAGCTCCGCCTTTTGGCGATCAAGCTCGACCATCGGCAGATCATTCTTCTGCTGAAGGGCAACGTGAGCGCCGAGAATATCGCGAATATCGTCGCGAAGGGACGATATGTCTTTACAGAATGAGACATATCGCCGCACAGGCAGGAAAGGCCCTTCTCGAGACTGCGGAGCTGTGAACCAGGCTCCACAACAACGACGGCGAGGGAACTATCAACCCCCTCCGCCCCTGATTGATAACCAGGGGAATTAGCGTTACCTCCTCGAGCGCTTGATTGCGAAGCGCTCGGTTCCTTGTAAGAAGGAGCAGCGTACCGAGTACTTGGTACGCTGGCTGGGATATTCCCAAGTGTCAAACTCTTGGGAGCCGATCGAGGTTCTGCTCGTCATATACGCCCACGTGAACTACACTTAATACGCAATATCCTGATCGGATCGTAACCTTCGCCGTTCCATTAATATTCGGGACCGGGCGTAGTAACGGTACTTGGCTTATCCCTTCACATTACGAAAGCCCGTTGTCCACCACCTTTTCGTCGCATACGAGATCAGCCTGTCCCACCCATCAACTGTCTCATCTTGATGGGTGTTCCCATCGTCACCAATCACGGTCATGTGTGGTCCACCATATTCTCAACATTTTTCAGATCGCTCCACCACAGCCGCCCCTGAGCCGAACTGCAGCCGCGCAACGACTGCAGTTCGGTTCTCATCCGAATCTCCCACTTAGCGATCAGCCATGTCTGATTCAAGACGACCTCCTCTTCCCTTCCCTGCATCCTCGGCTGCCTCACCGACCAACTTCTCGTCTCTGGGGCCAAGTTCAACCGGTCCTGCGACTTCCCCGATCACGACCGCGGCCACGATCACGACCAGCTTCATCTCCCCCACGACGACCCTGACTTCCTATCGTCCGCCTTTGAGTTTCTTTGCTCGGCCTTCTCCGAGTCGCCCCATTAGTTATTTGGAGCAACTGGCTTGTATGGTGGAGGGAACGAGCCTGCTCACGCTGGGGCCCATAGAGACTAGCCGATTGCGATTGGGGCTCCAGAGCGCAATTCCTGAGTTAGTTTCCCTGTACGTTGCTAACCGGACGCTTAGTGCCGAGTTGTTTGATTGTCGGGTCGTCATATATGGTCTGGAGCGTGATTCTACCGACCTGGCAAACCAACTAAGCAACAAGCTTGATCAAGATCTGCTGGACATGTTGAACCGCGTTCAAGGCTTAACAGTTGAGCGAGATCAGTTGTCTGCTGATCTCGATGCCCTGCGCGTCTCCGCTAAGCCTTCGGATACTGTCGCTTCTCTGCAATCGATGATTCGCTCGCTCTATGTCACTGTCCGCAATCAAGGTATGTCCAACCCATCTGTTTCTTCTGCAATATGTATATAACTAGTTCTATCCTTGCTTCCAGACGAGCGCATCGAGGCGATGAAGCGTTCGGTGGTCAAGATGGTGGGTCATTTGCAACAGCTCTATGACCACCGTCGCGACCATGATCAGCTACTTCGGAACAAAATTTGTACCGCCGAGGGAGTGGAGCGCCTGGAAGTCGAGATGCGTCACACGGATGAACAGGTCCAGCTCTTGGTGAAACAGCTTTCTAATTCGCGCATCGGCCGTGCCAACATACAAAAAAGGTTGAGCGAGAACCAGAAGGAAGTTGAAGATCGCCGGCACAAGCTTAATCTTGCTCGGGTTAAGCTTGAAACCCTAGAGATCGATGAGCGCGCTTGGACCCAACGTCATGGCGACTTGAAGAAGATCGCCCACCAGACAATGGACACGTGGACCGACCCGAACGCTGATTCGGGGTCGCTTCGGACGGCTTTGCAGGGATTCCCTGAGCTGATCGGCTCTCTTGTTCCGGCTGGGACACCGTCGTATAAGCCTCTTGGATCTGCCCCGCCATCGCCCATCTTCTCCGTCGCTTCTTCGCCGACTAACATGGATGCTGATCAGCCCGTGATCAGCAAGGCAGCAGCACCTGCGCCCACTCCATCCCGTTCGCCGCTATCTTCGAGACCGGTCTCGTCGATCTTCAGCTCGGCGAAGCGCAAACGGGCAAGCCTATCGAAGAAGAAGATGGTTCCGGCCAAGCGCTCTCGTCTCATTGCTGACTCTGACGACGAGTCGACAGCTTTGGACGAAAGGACGCAAACTGCTTTGGCCAGAGCACGCAACGCTGATCGTCGAATTCCGGTGGCGGCCTCGTCGGGATCAACCTCGCTAACCCGGGCCGTCGCTTTGCTTGACTCCGACGGCGATGACGAGGACGATCTGGGAGACAAGCGACCGGCTCCGGCTGCTTCCAGCACTCCTTCGGCCACCGGTACGACGCTGACCACCCGACCGCCCAACTTCACTGGCGTCTTCGTTCCAGCAGACAAATCGCCGATCCATCAAGACGACTACAGTTATGATCCGAAGGAGTAGGTACACAAGAGGATCGTTTCTAAGAATTGATCCACATTTCTAACAAGTAAACTTTGGCAAAAGTAGGTAGAATTACCTATCTGCCTAATTTAGTGGAAAATAGGTATTCTGGCAAACCCATATTAGGTAGGATTCCATGGCAAAAAAGTAAATTAGGCACTCTTGCAGCTTACAAATTTCAAGATAAAGCAATTCATGGATCGATACGCCGTTATGCAGGGAAAACCGTCGAAGACTCATCTGGCGACCCGACGACCCTGGAGTGCCGATCAGCTATGGGACTTAACGCCTCTGGTTCTTTTGGCAAGACGCAAACTCGTCCCTCGCTGTTGGTCCCGTCCGCCAGGGTGGATTTTCCGATCAGGTCGCCGGCGCCAAAGGAACAGCACTAGCACTCTGATGTGCTGACCCTCGGGGCCATCCAACGCTTGATCGATTCAGAGCCTTGGGAGGTTCTCATGAAGCCTATGCCCGGGGTTGGACTTTCCTGATCGCCCCTGGTTCGGGGATCTGAAGGGACACCTGGCCTCGTATTATCGGGAACATGTTCAGGCGCTATGAGAGGCAACTCACCATTTCCCGATCACTGCGAAGAAGCGTAAGGACGCGTGGCTTGAGCACTACTATCATGCTTGCAAGCGCCGACGCACCAAAGCTGGAGCTGCTTGGGCCGTGATCTGTTACTATGTGGTCGATGGGATACAGCGCGGCGAGTGCGACTTGGACGTTTTCCTGCTCCCTGCCGTGCTGCATCTGCCTGTTCGCCGGGCGGAAATGCGAGGCGTCAAGGCCGACGGCGGGGATTGGTATTCTGGTCATGAACACCCGACTCCGACCGGCACGTTGCGCGATGCTTTGGACTTTGCCGATCGTCAAGAGCCCTGGCGGAACCAATACCGCTTAAGCCCCAAGGATCATCCGGCGCTCAAGACCTCCCGTCTGTGCGCGAAATATGGCCCCTAATTATTGTGATAACCAACTTTCGTTTCATTCTATTTTAATCATTAATATATCACGGCAGCTTTCTGATAATTTTCATGTTCCATATCCACACTTCATGTCCAGGTTCCAGCGTTATCTTCATCTTGTTTGTCATCTTTCATGGCACGCGATGTAGTTTTCTAATTTAGTATATACATGTCTGTTGACTCTGAACCGCTCAATCAACTTGATCTCAACTTGTTTGACCATTTACCATTGCTATCCATCACAATATGCCCAACCCAGGCATAATAAACTAAAAAAAAACTTTTTAAGAATAAATATTATTTGAATAATTAAATAAATTAATTTATGCCTTCTTCGTGAGTTTGCATAGCTCCAAATCGGTTTCGTCTCACCCGATCACGTTCAAACTCCCTTAGTAAAGCTCCACAGTTCAGATCCCGTTCATCTACCCACGCTGGATCGTCGTAACCTTTCCACTGAACCAAGTAATCACGATGGGTTCGACCAAATCGGGTCCTCTTGCCTGATCGGGTATCCAAAATCTTTTCCACTTCAAATTCATTTTGATCCAACGTTCTTTCCCAACTGTCTTCGGGCAAGAGAGCTTCGTCGAAGTCAAACCTTGGCTGATCATCGGATGACAACCTGGTTTTTGGTCGATCGGGGTATTCCCGGACCAGCTTCAGCTTCGACAAGTGGACGATCGGGAAAATTCCATAATCGGTACCAGCAGTGATCAACCGGGCGGCATGATCTCCGACCAATTCGGATATACGGAATGGTCCATGCCACAAATGCGCTAACTTCCTGGCGTATCCTTCTTTCACGCGATCCAAGTAAAGCCAGACCCTTGATCCCGGTTCGATATTATGCGAATCGGCTTGATCATTATTCCGATCAGCTCTCTCTTGGATCACCCTCCGCAGTCGTTCATTCACTTGTTCCCGCGCATGCTGGTAATGGTGCTGGAGTCTCATACGACATCGACGGGCTTCGCGATCTCGACCTTGGGTACATCCGACGGGAATCACCGACTCGATAATAGATCGGGGGCCCCAACCATACGCCAAGTAAAATGGAGTATCTCTCCTGACCCGATCGAAGGAGGAATTTAACGCAAATACCCGTCTCTCCGCATACTCGTCCCAATCTTGTTGACGCGACATACATCTTAATAGCTCTGGTTAGCGTCTGTACCATACGCTCGGCCTTGCCGTTCGCTTGCGGTCGGTAGGCCATGGTCGCGCTTTGTTTCTGACCAAGCATCTGGTTGAATGATAAAAAAAACTTCGGCCATGAAACCTGGTTCCCGATCGTGCCTGATCACCTCACTTGCTCCAAACCTCCTAAAGACACATTCCTCATAACTACAGGCGACTAGTTGGGCTGTTCGGGTGGATCCCGCTTACGCGATCACCAGTCCTGTGGACAAATCTTTCCAGATCAGCAGTCCCGTATTGCCTTTAAACGATTTCGGCAGGGAAGGTATGTGATCCATCGCTATCGCTTGGAAACGGTGAGTCGCCTGGATGTTCCCGGGTGATCTACCCCGAATATTCGGCATACTCTCCCCGGTATTGCAATCTGTACACGTTCCGACAAACTTTTGGACACTTCGATATAGACCTCTCTAGTGAAAGTGTTTGCGAATCCTGTGGTATGTCGGACCCACACCCTGGTGACCGCTTTCTAAACTGACATGATAATGATGCAAGACATCGGCTTGTAAGGTCTCCAGAATCACAAGTCTTGCTGATCGGTCCAGATCTGCGTCAGCCTGATCAGCTTGGGCATAGTAGAACAACAAACCGTTTTCGTCAATCTCATAGCTGGACGCGATCTTAACACAATCTTTTGCTTCGCTCTGGCTCAATTTCTCCAAGTCTCCATTTAAGAAAAGCCTTCAAATCAACGATCCATTTTTCTTCGTCTTGCTGAGCAACTTCTTGAGCATCTTCAAAACTGTCATCTGATCCGACTCGACCAGGTTCGGGCTTCCTTTTCCTGCTCTGCGACTCGATCTTGGGGTCAATCTGTTTGATCCCTTTCGGGCCCAACGTCATACGTGTTGCTACAACCGAGGAGCCAGTGGAGTCCGCTCCCGACTACGATGACGATTGATATATTGACTCAATATCCATAGGATGTTCAACCAACTGCGATCGGTGTGAAGTGTTAGCGAGTGGCGACTGGTCCACGAAGTTCGCACCGGGTAGCGAGGCAAGGTGTTGTGAAGCGATCTGAAAAATGTTGAGAATATGGTGGACCACACATGACCGTGATTGGTGACGATGGAAACACCCATCAAGATGAGACAGTTGATGGGTGGGACAGGCTGATCTCGTATACGACGAAAAGGTGGTGGACAGCGGGCTTTCGTAATGTGAAGGGATAAGCCAAGTACCGTTACTATGCCCGGTCCCGAATATTAATGGAACGGCGAAGGTTACGATCCGATCAGGATATTGCGTATTAAGTGTAGTTCACGTGGGCGTATATGACGAGATCGACTGAGACAAACTGGAGATACAGCAGCAATAGTGAAGTAACATATCAGGAACAGTTATCGGGATGAGTTATGAACGGTACAGATGTTGAAGCTGGATGTGATATGAAGTTCCAGCCCGATCGGCCGAGCCACCTATCTCTGCCCCAGAATACGAAGATCAGGTACGGAACAGAACGGGGTATGTGGAGCGGCGAGCCGTGCGAGTATTACCAAGTTAAGGCAAGCGATGAGAGTTGATGGATCTATCCAGAATTGATGCAAGAAGGTCCGATCAGGCCCAACTTCACGAGAAATGCTGAGTCGGTGCGATCAGGCAAAGTCGATGTGATGGTAACCCGGAGGTGTTTCGAAGTGATCTGGGGCTGATCGCCCTGATCACTGCCCGATCGCTCGGCCGATCGCTGTGCTGATCATGATCGGAGCCGATCGGCCCCAAACCGGCTTCCAGGTGTGAAGGTAGATGGAGTTTTCAGTTAAGCCGGGTTGGATATGAGGCGAACAGTGTCCGAGAGGCAGATCTCGAGCGGTTTCCAGGCTGTTTATCGAGAGATCAGGATGGTTGAAGATCGCCATAGAGTTTGACCATAATCGGGTCAGAAGTGGTACGGATCAGTTTGAAGGTGCAACAAAGATGGGTAAGGTGGTACTACGCAACCGTGCGACGAAGCGAACAGGATCGAAGTATGAGGCAGGCACATGAGTTGGTGTACGGTACACTAGGTATAGGACATTGCATATATAATAACAGGTTTTGATTTACCCCCTAAGCAAAGAGTCGCTCCGCCACGTGTCGCGGTCATTGGGAGCACAGGGTTAACTAAACTAGTCCCCTCTTGCTCAACTAAATTCCCGGTTAAGGCGCGCTTAGACGCATTTTGGCTTACCGGAAGGCCCCGACGGGCTTTGTTTAGGTTTTCGCCCCTCACCCCCTCACGCGCACGTGTTTGGAACACGTTTTATCATTTGGAAAGGTTTTGTAGAGATAACGTTTGTGGATTACTGTGGAAGATCGTGGTTTGATCGCGTTTTCTTGGTTTCTTGTTGTCTCTCACTCCTTTTGACTGGCCTGATCGGACGATGTTCCCGATCAGTGCCTAGATACTGAAGTAAAGTATCGACCACAACCCGTTCTCCGGTGAAGATTTCCACCCGAGGACACCCCCGTCTCGAGAAGGTCATCCCCTCCGACCTGATCATGATCGTCGTTTTCGTCGCCGAGTCCACCTGAGTGAGTGTAACCACCCTCGATCAATTGGTACACAAGGTGAGATGAAGTTAAGTATGGATCTATCGCACATGACGACCAGTCGGATGACAGGAAAGATCAGATCAGTCACCATAATGGTGATTCATCCGATTCTGATGGCGATCAGGATCAACGGTGTACCCCCTCCGATAGTTGGTCGTCTGGGCCAGTGGGTATCCGGATTCCACCCAAGACTTCCGTCCTGGATTTAGAAATCGGCTCCACCACAAAGGTGGTCATACAGCGTTGTCATAGCTTCTCCGATCGTCCCTTGGTCTAGATCGAACAGCATTTTCGCGTCGAACGCACCAGTATTGAAACCAACTTCGGCGATCTGCGCCAAGAGGTTTCTGATCAGGTCAAGTTGACTGCCTGTAAAAACCGCCCTGGTCGCCCGACCTTCAAGCTTCCGATGATCTTGGGTTTTATGATCTTCATCACTCGGTTGGTAGCTAGGAACTTGTGAAACTCTCGAAGATAAAACAATCGTTCTACATCTTGAACAGTGGTCTTCTCAGCTGGTTCGGTCTTCTCTTCATCTTCTTCGAAGATCTTCGGTTTCGGTTTCACATATTTTTTAGGTGGATCACATTGATCCGCCCCCATGTTTTTTCTTTCTTTTTCCATTTTCTTCTTATGCATAGGATCGAGGTCAGCACCTCGATCATTTCCCGGGTTATAGTTAATTTTACTATAACCCGGATTGGCCCCGATCAGGGCCTTGTGGGGAGTTGTTTCATCTTTAATTTCGACCTGGCACTCGACCAGACCAGGTCGACCATCGCTTCCTTTAGGTTTGGACAGCACCGGAGGCGATACGCCTTCCTCCAATACACCCGAAAAAGTTTCCTCCACTTTGATCTTCACATATTTTTCATCATCACAGGAACCACGGTGATATCCTGAGTCACCAAGTGATCCGAGCACGCGCACCATTGTGGTGGAGCCGATTTCCAAATCCAGGACGGAAGTCTTGGGTGGAATCCAGATACCCACTAGTCCGGACGACCAACTATCGGAGGGGGTACTCCGTTGATCCTGACCGCCATCAGGATCAGATGAATCATCACTATGATCTATGATGACTGATCCGATCCTCCCGGTCATCCGTCCGGTCGTCATGTAGGATAGAATCCATATTTAACTTCATCTCACCTTGTGTACCCATTGATCGGGGGAGGTTACACTCACTCAGTTGGACTCTTTGACAAAAAGGATGATCTGAATCAGGTCAGGGGATGACCTTCTCGAGGCGGGGGTGTTCTCGGGTTGGAAACTTCATCAGAGAACGAGTTAGTGTCGATACTTGACTTCAGTATCTAATGCACTGATCGGAAACATCGCCCGATCAGGCCAACCAATAAGAACG